>SNQJ01S0043295.1:0-13810 GCA_010110895.2 Picea sitchensis
ATGCCCTAACTAATCTCTTCTCAGTCAGAAACATCGAACAAGTTATGAGTCTGAAGAATGAGCTCCGTGACATGAAAATGAATGAGGATGATAGCATAACATCATACTTTGTAAGGATATCCCAGTTAAGAGATCAAATACAAGCTATTGAAGAGATCACTTCAAAGAAGGAATTGGTGAACATAGTACTCAATGGTCTTCCCAAGACGTGGGATGCATTTTCCGCAAGCATGAACACAAGGAAGGAGTACCCGACATTTGAAGAACTTTTTGTTGTGCTCAAGAAGAATCAAGGATCAATGCAAAAGAGAAACCCCAAAAGAAGTACGACGATCAAGATTTCACAACAAGATTCAATAACTTCAGGAACAAAAGGAAGGTTGGTTCAAGGAGGAAGCCAAATCAAGAGAAGATACATTTTAGAAGTACAATGCTTCAACTGTCAAAAGTATGGTCACTAAAAGAATCATTGTCCCGAGCTAAAGAAAGGGAAGGAGAAACATGAAGCATCAATTTCCAAAGAAAAGGAACCTACAAAGAAGACTAAGCAGGATGGAAGAGACTTCTTCTTCTAAAAAGGTAACAACACTCTTCCCATTTCTTGTATATATCTTGTCTATATCATCTCTGTACATACCTTGTTTGGATCGTCTCTGTACATATCCTGTATATCTATCTCTTGGAAGATAATGTATTCCAAGAAGAACTATACCTATGGAAGAACAACAAGATAAGAATGGATATCATTAGATAATACACATGAAAGGATGAAATACGATGTGTGGAGAGCTATTCACAAGATAAATTAGAATCAATCATGAGAGGACTGGAAAACAAAACTGAAAGTCAACAATCAAAGAAGAAATTGTAAAAGACTTATGACGTTTGTAGAAAACAATGAGCCGGGCGTGAACTCTGTTAGATAAAGAGATAAAATTATATATTGCGAAATGATAAAGAATCTGAGATGGAGCGTGGACTCTAATAAGACAAGAGAAAATTATATATTGCAAAAGATGTGGGATCCCGGATGGAAGCATGGACTGTTAGACAGGAGGAGCCAATTATATGCGCTTATACATGGAAGTAAGGATTAGGAGGCCAATACTATGATTCATTGAAGATGATAAATATATATATCCATGGTAGCATTGGCTGAAAGGCGTACATGTTGAGTTCATGAAGAAGACTTCTGTGAAGGAAAGCCTTAAATTATTCTGGTTGTACATCAAAATTTGTGATCCCTATGATGAAAGGAAAGTGGAATCTCTAGAATGGAATCTATAAGAAACTCCATGGTTAAAGCTAAAGAAAACATAAAGAAGAACATGAAGAGATTTCCAAGAAAGAAGAAAAGCTAGAACAACTAGTCATTGTACCAAAGTCCGCAGTTATTAGGCTACGATGAACTCACTAAAAGAAATAATATATATAAATAAAATCGATTCTGAGATATAAATAAAATCATTCTGAGATATCCAGAACTAAGGGTTCTCCCGGATGGAGGGAGAATACTATAATTATTACTTGTTCGATTACGGACATATCACTGCATGAGTCGTTTTATCATACGCAACATCCATGAGAATTAGAAATTCTACATCATATAAATGCAAAGAATTTTCTCCAAAGAAAATTGAATAAAGAGCATACGAAAAGAAATCTCAAGACTTTGGAGCATACATGACAAGAAGACTCATGTATGCAGTTGAAGAGATAACTTGGTGGAGAACCTCGATTCTGTGAAACATGGTGAATATTTCCTATAACATCAGATGACTACTTTCGGTGATCAAGATCTCATGATGGAAGAAAAGTGCCACCTGTGAGGATATGTTCCTAGTTACCAACTATGATATACTTTATTGTTGGAAAAATAGAAGCCTTCTGATGTTTCGGACTAAAGTACATTTGAAATCTTGCATAAAACTTCTATGCAAGATGAAAAGTTACATACTCAAGATAGAGCTCATGAAACAACTTCCTTCTTATTGAAAAAGGAAGAAATGACTCTCAAGTTAGGAGGGAACAGAAAACATTATTGAGACATTCATCTTTAAATTTGAAAAACATTCCATATTAGACAGATTCTTTCCTGTTCAGAAAATGGATTGAGAACTACAGTGGGCCAGTCCTTCCTATTGTGGTTAACATGGAAGTAGTCTAATTGTTGGTGTATCATAGAAACCGATGAATTCCCATTGTGGTTAACATGGGGTGGTCTAGGAAGTCTCTCTTCTTAAGGGTTACTCAAGAGAAATTTCATTCGGACCATGATTTCTGTTGTGAATTAACATGAGAATGAGTGCATTTTGAAGTTGATCACGGACAATATTTTCCCTCTTGTGGTTAATGAGCTGAAATGGATTTGAGACAGGTCATTCCTTAGGGTTTATACATTCTCTCTAGGGTGCACTTTGATTAGTGTAGGAGGAATGGCCGGGGTGAGAATGGTCAGGATCAACAATCGAGGACAGTCATTCCCTTAGGGTTTATACATTCTCTCCCGAGTGCACTTTGATTAGTGTAGGAGAATGGCCGAGGGTGGGGGCGTTCCAATCTCAACATTTCCTTGGGTTATACATTCCTCCGGGGTGCACTTTGATTAGTGTGGAAAGAATGGCCCGAGGGTGGGAAATGGTCCAGTTAGGAAAGAAATACAATTATTCTTCTTTGCTTGAAAAGAATAGTTCGGATATCTCATTATTCTACTCACGGATATTCCTTGAGGCTCCACGGTTTATGAGTGAAAGATTGGCCGAGATGATTGAGTTTATATCATAAAATTGTTTATATGCAGGGGTTGCTCAGTTTAAGACTATATGATAGTAGATGTGAATACTTGTGGTGGATATGTTCCATTGTTAAATTGAGAAAGCGGATATTCTTTGGAGCTTAAAGATGTCAGAGTGAAAGATTGGCCCAGAGATAGTGATTTATATCATAACATTGTTTCTATCACGGTTGCTATCGAGATGTTTTTATAGAGAAGCTGTGATAGATGAAGACTCTGTGGTGGATATGTTCCTTGTTCATGGTATACGTTGTTGATCAAATACTTGTGTTACTTGGTGTGGTAGTGTACCGAATTATAGTTATATACTACTATGAATGAAACACAATTATTGTTCTATATTTTGTTCTAATTTCCTTGAGACTATCAATAGTGTTGAAAAATATTATCATCCAGATGAATGATCAACAGAGATTTCCCAGACAGAAAAAAAAAAATGGTTCAGAACAATAAATGTTCTGAACCATTTTAGAAGAATGGCTCTTGTATCACTACGTGGAGTGGTGGCTTATAAACATAATGTCTAATTACTCCAAAATGAGTACTGGCTTGAGAGATAGTCTGACCTAATGGTGTTGGTGACAGCAATCTAGTCATGGAATAGTCCCCAAACATTATATATTAGATACTACGGGTGATAGGTATGTTTTGTAAGATTACATTACTATAAATACCTCAACTGGAGTGTTATGTGGTAGTTCTGGAGGTATTTACCTCCGTGTGAACCTGTGAGAATAGAAGACTCAGGAAGCAAGAGAAACCCTAATGAGTTGTGTAACCTAGAAGTCTTGTCGGCTCAAAGAGATAATTTATATTAGGTTGTATGTAAGAGAACTTGTGGTTAAATAATAATAATATCTTGAATAGGGCTATGAGAAGGAAGTTGGCTGTGGTGGCAGAACCAACATCATCTGAGGTGCAGTTCTCATTTTATTTACATCTGAGAATTGTGAAACTAGCGGTGCACAGGGTTTCCCTAGATTTAGTGCAGCACATGTGGAGTAGGGTTGCAGGTGCAACTGCAAAAACAACTAGGTTTTAGTATTGCTTGGACTATCTCTTGGCTAGGGTTTGGACTGCTCTGATCTGACTATTGTTGGTCACGTTATCGGAGGAAGATACACACACTGTGCTTCTATCTAGCCTAGGTTTGCTTAGATGCTCAGTCAAGGTTGGAAGTGCTGGAGGTGGCTGGCCTGGTTGAGTGACAGCCATTTGGGTTGATAATCGATGCAAAGTCACCATATACCATCTTTCTTACGCCTGAAGCATGATTGGAAGCACCCACATGATGATGAGTTGGGTCGGATGTCTTGTGCCCTTTGGAGAATTTCTTGGATCTAACAATTGATATCCTAATTTTCTATAAGAGAGATGTGATAGAATGGCCCATTGGGAAACAATGCACAGGTGGTCATATCAATGGGATTCTTGACCTGACAGTGCAAAGGTACCCCAATGGGTGAGAAGAATACGTATTTGTATTCTGCAACCCCTCCGCTGTTTACTGGCACCATGTGGAGAGGTGATCCCTTGAAGGCCATGGATATTCTTTTAACCTTCCGCTCACTTTGAAAATCATGAAGAGACAAACTTCCAGTCCTAGAGATGACCTTCTTGAATTTCTTGGAAAAGATCAAGGAAATGGTAGTAGGTGGACCTGGTATCCACGGCCTGAATTTTCTGTCCAAAGTCAATAATAACCTTGTGGGGCCTAGACTCATACCGGCATGATTTTTCCATAAATAGGGTTGGCCAAAAGAACACATCACAAACTTTTGGGGGTGACATCGCATAATACCTCATCTTTGAAGGGCTTGGTTTCGTGGGACATGCTGACATTGTTGGTTAGCAGTCGGTTCCTTGGTGAAACCATCGATGGTGTATGGTTGTGGAGTGTTACATTATTGGAAGGGCCCGCCGCTTGAAAACCTATATGCTAATATGAGGTTCTTCTTAATACCTCTATCAGCGATGAAGAGCGATTGGAGTACCCTTCACCCACATTTGTGAATGAAAGAGGTGTTCACCTTCCTCTAGCTCATCAAGTTCAATTTTGGATCTTGGGTACTATGCTTGGTGGCTTGCTTGGGTTTCCATCAATAATCCATCTCCCATTTTTTAGTTATGACTCATAGTCAGAACCCATGAAATTCAAATGATTTCAACTCAACCACCAATGGCTTCTTTGAAGGAAATCAACAATGTTATGCTAGTCGCTCTTATAGAACCACACCATTTCCTAGTGTATTTCTTCATCTTTCAGTTGTCCTTCTTTGTTTACAGCTTATACTGGTTGTCCCGAGGCTATCCATATTTTCTGCTCTTTGTTATGATTGGGGATGCCTTTCCCTAATTCTTTGTGATGGATTCCCTAAACTAACCAAATAGTCTTTTGTTTAATCTTTTCGATTTTGACAATATGTCGGTAGCATTTAAGGAAGAGATCTCCATAAAACTCCATTTTTATGCGGATGTATCTATCTGGGGAATGTGAGTGTTGAGAACCGGATGTGCTTCGAGAATATTTGATACCCATCTTTTTTTTTTTTTTGGCAAGTAGAAATTGTATTATGTAAGTGCACATGATGGCTAAAAAGCAGAGTTAAAATTACACAAAAAATATTGACTTGAGTTCTTTGGTACAGAGGAAACCAGGTCCGATCATCCTCAGGAGTCCTACTAGTCTAAGTACATTTGGGGTTAAAAATAGCATATTAAAACTATCTAGCCTAGGAAATTGTCAGATTGCTAGACACCTGGCGAGAAGCCAAGCCACGCGGCACCGAGTTCCTCTGCCCAGGTCTCGGTCAGGTCCTTAGTCGGCTGATCGTTCTCCACTGGTTCCTTGTTCTTCTCACGTTCAGTATGCTCAGGTGGATTTCTGTGCTCCTCTTCCGTCGGCCCCGTTGTGGCTTGACGAGGGGGCTCATATAAACCTGTGTCAACTTCTCCCAGAGGTGCAGTGCTCACTGGGTCTGTGTAGAACCCCCGCTGCATGGTGGAGAGGATCTGAAGGAAGGTTTCCACATTGTCCTCGGTGGCTTGGAACCGAAATTTGAGGTCTGCCACCTCTCTTCTGAGATCGAAGACGAGGTCGTAAAGGATGCCTAGCCTTTCTTTGAAGTTGTCTCTATCAAGAAGGGTCAGAGGGTGAAGCCATAGACGCTTAGCTACCCCTAAGGCTCGAGGCTCGCTCGCCAGGTGCTCGCTGATGCACGGAAAGACATTGAGGCGTAGAAATGCAGTCGAGGATCACTAGGACTACGCGGAGTAATGGGCGAGCCGCTCAGAATGGTGGCCAAGGCGCGAGGAAGCGAGGAATGCCCAAGAGTTGAGATGTCCGAAGATTTACGTCTTTTTGTCCTCGCAGGAGTAGAGGTGACACTCGGGGAAAGAATTGGCGGATGGGTGGAGGAACCCGGCCAACCGGGGAGAGTCGAAGGCCGAGATGGAAGGAGTGAAACCGGGGAGCCAGGCGGGCACCACTTTGTCACGTTCTCTCATGCGTGATGGGTTAAGGCAGGAATTAGCGAGAATGACATGGGGTGGGGCGCGGAGGACCGTGTAGCAGTGAAGGCCAAAGAGTGCTTGCGTCGAGATGGAAGAAGCCCTTCCGATCGCGCGTAGAGAGGAAGAACGTGAGCGAGTGATCCAACCATGTTGCTGATATGTGGGAAGCGTAGGGTGCGTCAATACCTACTTACCCACATCAAATCTATTTAAAGCACGATTACGTTCGGGGAGACGGTAGAGCCACAACGGCGCAGAGGCCGTGCGATGCCGCATGGGCTTCCTGCTTAGCACGTCCCGTCCAGTTCTCCATACACAGTCCACTAACACCCCATCAAGGTATTTGATACCCATATTGGCAGATTACTTAGGTGACCAGCTAGTGAACTGCGGCATTGTTTGGTCCCTTTCGCCAGCAGTGTGGTCCATTATGTATATAGGTCGTCATAACTTCAAGCGAGGAGTAGTATTGTTCCTTAATAACATCCCAGCGAAGGACTCCTAGGTTAGTCACGGTATGGCGGTTTCCTGTTTCGCGCATACATACAGTATCCCACAATCTTTGACATGAGGGGGCGACTTTGAGGCAGTATCGTACCTGTGGAAAAGTTGGACATAAAACGCCTTCGATGGAATTATACCGTTTATACAACATACGTGTCTATATGACCTTCAAATATATGAGATATAAAAGTTGATTTGCGCCCAGAGAGCGGTTCCTCCATTTCGAGGAAGATGTAGCCGCTATTGGTAGCCGTCGGTTGTGCAAAACTATCCATCCATTAGTTCCTCTATTGCCACGAGGGCTTCCTTGAAAGCAGGTTGAAAGGATCTCTTATCCCGTGTTTGGCTTTCTCCCTCCATGGAAAGTCGCTTGGGGGTGTGAGAACTCTTTTCCTCAAGAGAAACAAGCGAGACCCAACTCTTTATACCCGACCTCGTCGAGGACATACACTAAGAAATGACAAGGATCATATTGCTCACGGTACCGATCCACATTTTACGAGCATAACAAAATGAATACATATTTATATTATTAACACAAAAATCTGATGGGCAACATAGATGCAATAAGAAACTTTAGCTTCTATTGATAAAATATGATGGCCTTAAGATCTGATGAAACAAGCTTGCTAGAATGGTGGCGGCTTATCTTTGAGAAGAAGATGTGATGAATACACTCGTTTGCAAGAAGATGGTTACAATTGAACCGAGATTTTACATCAAACATGAATACAAATCCCTAGACATCAAAGCACAACCCTAGAGGAGATGAGCGCAAAAAGTCATGTGGGCTTCGTTGGGAAGTAAGTTGGGTATCAACTCACAGGGGTTGTAACATATGATCTTCGTTTAGGCACCCACAATAGCTTGTTGGAAGGTTATCAGGGGACTACATTTTTAGTCACCTCTAACTTATATTATAGTGTGGTAGGGCAAAAACTGTTTGGGGACTCAAATGACCCCTAAAGTTAGGGTTCAGCTAGAAAAAGCGCCAAAATGGCAAACTTCTGAGATGGGAAATATGTATGTGAGCTAGTTGGAATAGATGAGATTGCTGATATCCACACGGATCACATGATTTGGGTCGACATTTGGTTAGCTACACAATTAGTCCAAGGCATGGGGACTAGCATTGTGTGAAGACGTGACTGAGTATAGTTTAAGTATGGGCACATCAACAAGTTCAAAAAAGTTCACCAATTAGACATTTTGAAGTTTTGGTTGAGGTTATGACGATTGAAAACAACAAAAATGGAGAGTGATCGTGACGAGTGGCATCTTAGACATTACGAACAAAGTCAGGGAAGAGACGTCTTTCCATCATTGTAGATAGTTTGGTTACACACAACTTTGGGTAGAGGGAAGTGTGGATGGTTGCACAGGGTTGCAGATGATTGTGTTGTGAGTTGGAAATTTTGGGTTTCCACTTCACAGGTAGACTTGAGGTTTCCACTTTGACAAAAAATTTGGGTTTCCAGTTGACACGAAACTTGGGGTTTCTTGCAGGCTTAGTTGTAGTGGAGGCACAAGTTTGAGCAAAGACTTGGAGATCACAAATTTTTTTGATGTTGAAGGGATGACAACAACTTGAGGGGTGGGGGGAGGATGTAAGGGCCTCCCATGATGCCCAGCTCAAGTGCACGCACTTCAACCATAGATCGAAATGGAGGAAATCGGGTAGGCATGATGCGATGTGAATGAGGAGATGAAAGTATTCATATAAGGGAGAGTTGGGGTTCCCTTAGGTGTGCAACATGAGAAACTACACCCAAGGTGCCTTTCTACACAATTCAAATGACAAATGGTTTGATGAAGGGTTGAGGGAATGACTTGGGTTCTCCACCAACGAATGAAAATTGACTAAGGCATGGGGCACACTTAGGAGAGTCGAACCAACTCACCTAAGGGACACACACGCAAGGCAGTGAGTCATTGAAATGGAAATGTGGCAGGTGGTGCTGGGGAACACCAAGGTTGGGGTGCACCATTCCCAAGGGGCACGATGATTGATGAGTGCATGGGTTCATTTGGTAGACTAATTCAGGTAGAGTGCGATGATTAGTTTAGGAAACCGGGTCCATGAAGGGACGCGATGATTCATTTGGACACATGGGTTTTCAAAGGGGTTCGACACCCCCAAAAGATGCGATGATTCATGATAGTGACCTTTGGGTCCCTATAAGAGAATAAAGGTGCACAACCAAGGAAGGAAGTGTGACAAGATAAGGAGAGAAAGAGATTTTTGAGTTCGAGAAGAGGGGAAAGCTCCCTTAAGGAGCCATGTCACTCCACATGGGAGGGACTTGTGTTGCCAGGTGGATTCGTTGGACAGAGTTGGGAGAACTTCTCTTAGGTTGATTTTGGTGAAATTTGGAAACATGGAGTACGGTAAGGCATGTGGTGAAGAGCCAGGGAAATATGTGAGAAGTATGTGGAAACAAAGATGTAGAGTCTGAGAACCAAAGAGACAACAAATTATGTGGTTGAGGGGCATGTAAAGGAGTTGCACTACAAGAGGCTGCCCGAAGATGGTTGCGACAAAGAGTATTTTTTATGAATCTTTGTATGAGTGTCTTGGTGAGGGTGAGGTGAGTCGTTTGACTTTGTCGAAGTTGTAAACTGAGCCAATAGTGTTCATGTTGTATTTTTTCCTAATAAAAAAACTTGATGAAGTGTTAGGAATGGTTAGTGTTGCCCACATTGTATATGTGTTTTTTGGTTGTTCCACAATTCTCTTAGTTTCTCATGGATGCATGCTCCTGACTAAGTGTTGAATGTTAACATGTCTAAGTAATCAAGGATTGCACTAAAAGTAGGGTGACTCGTTGGTAGCCCCTAGGAGGCAGTTATTATGGGTATACTCTAGGTGAAGAGGCATATTATGGACGAAGTAGCCTTGGTGTTTCCAAACATCAAACATCGCGGTGTTGCACCTCCTCAAAAGATGCAAAATCACAAGATTCATGGGCTGGGGTCATTGACATGTACCATGAAGACTGTGATGCAAAGATGGGTACCACAAGCAAAGATGAATACCTACTACCACATGGGAAGAGATTATCAATGGATTCACAGAGAGAATTCAAGTAAACAAGCAGGTTTGTTCATAGAAATCCAAATAGTAAAAAATTCCCGCAATTTGATCCTCAATCTATGTGGCTTCAATAATAGAATATACATCACGACCTCCATAAAAAATAGGATTGTATTATACAATAATAACAATTATTTCTTTGAAATGACATGGCACATGAAAAATGTTATTTTTTTAAATTAAATTAAAAAAAAAAAAAAAAAAAAAAAAAAAAACTTATAAAAACAATAAAAAATAAAAGTTTGAAATGACATGATTTATTATTATTATTATTATTATTGTTTGAGTATAGGGGAAAATGACTAAAAAAAATAGAAACTTATAAAAACAATAAAAATAAAATTTCAAGCTCAAATATTTTTTGTTTTGAAGCCTTCATTCCAGGGGGCATCTAAGTCATCAAAATCTTGAGCCACACCAACCCTTAACATGGTTGGATTTTTTGTCCACCCAAGTTTAAAACCACTCACTTTAACAAAAAGAAGTGCCTTAACAATAGTCCTACACCTAGAGGACTCAACTCAAAATATTTAAAATCTTTCAACTTAAAATTTTTGACAAATGATCTTTTATTTCAATTTTCATGGAAAATTTGAAAGTAATATTTTATTTTAATTTTTGGATGAAAAAAGATTTGTTGGTAATTATTTTTATTTTAATTTTAATTTACATGAAAAATAATTTATTTTATCAAATTTATTTTTATTTTAATTTACATTTTACATTTATTTTCATAGCAAATTGATTTTTATTTTAGTTTTATTTATATGAAAATTTCACAATTATTTATTTATGGAAAATTTAAAAGAAGTCATTTTATTTTTTTCATTTTCATTTTAAAAAAATAGAAACTTATTTTTCATTTCAAATTTGAAAAATGATTTTATTTTTAGTTTTCATTTTTTTTTTTTTTTTTTTTTTTTTATTTTATTTTATTGTTTTAGTTTTCATTT
Source organism: Picea sitchensis (assembly GCA_010110895.2). Taxonomy (NCBI): domain Eukaryota; kingdom Viridiplantae; phylum Streptophyta; class Pinopsida; order Pinales; family Pinaceae; genus Picea; species Picea sitchensis. Next base: position 10,859 of record SNQJ01S0043295.1, read on the forward strand.
ATATGAAAATTTGAAAATATTTTTTATTTTATTTTCATTTAAATTTAAAAAATCTTAATTTTTGAAAAAATATTTTTTATTTTAATTTTCATTTGTATAATTTTTATATATATATATATATACATTGATCTTAAACCAAACTTTTTCAAAAGTGATTTTTTATTTTAGTTTCGTTGCATAGAAAATTGACAAAATTTTTTTATATTTTTTATTTTCATTTTTCATGGAAAATAATCTTATTCATGATGAATGATGGATAAGACTAATGATTTTTAATAATTTACATGAAAAATAATCTTAAGCCCTTTGAAAAGGGAATTTTGTATTTTAGTTTTCATTTGTATGGAAAATTTGATAAATACTTATTTTATTTTATTTTTATTTTTATGATGATTCATATTATTTTTATTTGGTTCTTAGAATCATTGGTTCCTATTTAATGAAACTTCTCAAAAAATGTCATTTTGTCATTATTTCCCAACTCCATTCCATTTAAGGTTGAGACACCCTCCATGCATCTTGACCTCCAATATATCATCTCGAGCACGAATATTTTTTCCTCTCCTCCATGAATTCCCCCTTCTTATGAATTGTTCTCGTCATTTCCATTCCCCTTGTTCTTGGTAGTCTTCCTCCCAATATTATCCCTTTTCAAAAATAGTAAATTGACAAAATCATGCCAAGAGTTGCTCCAAGCCCCGGGTGTTATACAGTCCCTGAGTACCAACCCTATTCTTCTCACGTGGTCATGGTACTTAAGAAAAAAAGGTACTTTAGCATGTGTCACGACTTTATGCCCTCAATAAAATCACCATCAAGATAAGTTTCCCATTCCTATCATTGATGATAATCTCTTGGATGAATTGAGTGGTTCTCGATACTACTCGACTTTATCTTAGTTTTGGCTACCACCAAATATGTATGAAAGTATACATACCAAGGCTGCCTTTATAACTCATGAGGGTCACTATGAGTTCTTGGTCATGCTACTTTAGCTTTGTGTAAATCATTCCATTCCCCTTGTTCTTGGTAGTCTTCCTCCCAATATTATCCCTTTTCCAAAAATAATGAAATTGACAAAATCATGCAAGAGTTGCTCCAAGCGGGTGTTATCTGTCCTAGTACCAACCCCTATTCTTCTCCTGTGGTCATGGTACTCAAGAAAGAAGGTACTTTGCGCATGTGTCCTGACTTTCGTGCCCTCAATAAAATCACCATCAAAGACAAGTTTCCCATTCCTATCATTGATAATCTCTTGGATGAATTGAGTGGTTCTCAGTACTTTACTCGACTTTATCTTCGTTTTGGCTACCACCAGATATGTATGAAAGAAGTATACATACCCAAGACTGCCTTTATAACTCATGAGGGTCACTATGAGTTCTTGGTCATGCCCTTTAGCCTGTGTAATGCCCCGCCCACCTTCCAAAGTCTCATGGATCATGTCTTCCGTCCTTTTCTCATTCATTTTCTTTTAGTTTTCTTCGATTATATTCTCATCTATAGTAAAACTTGGACATCCCATCTCTCCCATGTGGATCAAGTTCTCCATCTACTCTCTAAGCACCAACTTTTCCTCACACAATATAAACATTACTTTAGAGCTTTAGAAGTGGAGTACCTCGGTCATATTGTGGGCAAGGACGGTGTACAGGTGGATCCTAAGAAAATTGAAGCTATGGAGGATTGGCCTCACCCTAAAACTCTTAAGATCTTGTGTGGATTTTTGGGTTTAATAGGTTATTATCGAAAGTTTGTTAAAAAGTATGGAAAAATTGATAAATATTTTTTTATTTTTATTTGTTTATGATGATTCATGACCACAACTACAATGAGGGACAATAATGAGGGATAATGAAAAGTGATTTTTATTTTATTTTCATCCAAGCTCGATGGTTTTTCAGCACATGGTTTCTTTGCTGATGGTTTTCTATTTTCGGTTAAGGAATTAGGGTGGGTTTTGGACTAATCGAGGTCATTGGGTTAGGGTTTTGGATGCAGCTAGCTCCTATATGTATTTTGTATTGTAAAACATTGTAACGTGATGAATAATATAGAATATGTTGGTTTTATGTGTAATGTTTGTATTTTCCATTGTGTAATGTTTGTATTTGTCATTGTATCTTTTCTGTTCCTTTACTAAATATCTCTTTGCAGTAGATATTGTACAAGGTTAGAATTTACACTTTCATGATGATTGATGACCACGACTATAATGAGGGATAATGAAACGTGTTTTTTATTTTATTTTCATAGAGGCTCAATTTTATTTATTTATTTTAGTTAATAATTTTTTTTTTGTTTTATTTTAATTTTCATTTATTTTTGTTGATGATGATGATGATGATTAACGTTCACTAAGATTGAATTGATCTATGGATTTTAAGAGGGTAAGTGATTACTTGTGATTTTTTAGAATTTTGTTTTTGTGCTCAAAAAGCATTAAGAGAAGATTTCCAAGATCACCATAATTTTGTTGAGTTAAGAGGTTAGGAAGGTTGGTAGTGTGACAAATATTTTGAAAATGAGATCTAATGACCAACGCCCATTTCACTATAGAGCTAGTGAGAATTTGTTCTTATCTTAGCAATGCTTATTTTTTTCTTTACACTTGGCAAAAGATAGTTAATTTTGATCTTCTAGATTATGGTTGATTACATCATTACAATAATTTTTTAGTTTTCATTTTTATTAATTTTGGTTAATAATTTTTTATTTTTAATTATTTTTATTTATTTTAGTAATTTTTTATTTTTAATTAATAATTTTTTATTTTAGTTTTCAATTTTATTTATTTTAGTTAATAATTTTTTAAAGTTAATAATTTTTTTCTTATTATTTATTTATCTTAGTTTTAATTTTTATTTATTTTAGTTAATAATTTTTATTTTTATTTTTTTAGTTTTAGTTTTCATTTTTATTTACTTTAGTTAATTATTATTTTTATTGATT
>SNQJ01S0043295.1:15851-47929 GCA_010110895.2 Picea sitchensis
AGTGTTGCAGCAACATTTCTATTGGCCGAAACTTCAACAAGATTCCAACAAGTATATAAGGTCTTTCATTGCCGATGCCATTGCCAAACCAATCATTAAGAAGCAAGGCATGTACACCCTTCTTCCTACTCTTAAAAGTCCCTGGGAATCCATCTCGATGGACTACATGTCAATTCATCCATCAACCAAGCGGGGAAATGACTTTGTTTTTGTGGTAGTTGATCATCTTTATAAAATGGTGATCATGGTCGCCTGCAAGAAGAGCATCACATTAGAGGCCACTGCCAAGCTCTTCTTCAAACAAGTGTGGGTACATTTTGGGATACCACAAACCATCATCTCAAATCGGGACAGTCAGTTCCTCAACACATTCTGGTCAAGCCTTTGGTCACTATTGGACACCAAGATCACCAAATCCACTGCCTTCCACCCCCAGACAGATGGCCAAACCGAGGTCATCAAACGGATAATCGTGCATATCCTGCACATGTACAATTCCAATCATCCTTGCACATGGGATGAGATTCTTCCCTATGTTCATTACAGCTAAAACAGAGCCATACATATCTCAACCGAACACAACCCCTTTCAGTTGGCGTTGGGATTTCAAGCATTGGGTCCCATTGATGTTGTACTACCCCTTACGACCAACCAGGTAGACTCATCCCATGCTCAAACTGAAGCTGACAAAGCTACATGGTTCATTTAGCAGATCCAACACATCCTCCAATAGGTTCATGATATTTTACAGAATTCCAATGCCAAGTACAAGCAACTTCATGATCAACACATGGTGCCACACAAGTTTCAGGTGGGAGATAAAGTTTGGTTGCACTTCCAGAAACAATTCCTTACAGGACCCCATCAGAATATTTTTCCACTCCACTATGTACCTTATACCATCAACAAGGTTGTGGGTGACAATGATTTTGAGCTCAACATTCCCCCCTTCCTTGGCTTGCACCCATTGTTTAATGTGGACCCCCTTCAACCATACTTTCCACCATTGTTGGACACCTCGGAGGTAGCAAAATAATTGACACCAACAGAGATCAACTATGACTACATGGAAAAAGCATCCACTGATTAGATCGTGGACACATAGGTCAAGGGAACTCACCAATAGAAGATCCAACTTTATCGGGTTGTTAAAGCAGGGAAACTCCTGCATCAAGGCAAGTGGTTCACTCAGGGCCAAATTCAGTAGAAATTTCCTCATATGATGGGGGAACTCAATGAAATGGAAACCATTGAATCCTAAGGGGGGAGGATTGATTGATCCAGGTGGATATTGGTGGCCACCCACCTATTCTAACTAGCTCACATACAAATTTCATCTTGGCAGTTTCAATTTTCATTTTGCCAGTTTTTTTCTATTTTTGGGGGACCTGAACTTTCAGGGTCATTTTGAGGCATGTTATTGCACAATCTTTACTTTCCCAAATCCCAAGGAAAGTGAGACAAGATTGGTGTAACAATGGGATGACCTATCATTATCACCTCAATAGGAAATCCCTTTCTTTTAGGAGTAGGAAAGAAATTACCCCAAGGGAGGCGTCCCTAGTGACCTAAAGGGCTGGTGAACTAAGATAAGGATAAATATACCCCCCTCTCACTAGTCACTCGAGTCAAAGGATATCACAAGGTTTATTTCTCAATGGGATGAAGAAAATGTAAATATGAAGTATACCTGCCCGGAACAAGACAACAAGCAAACATATGGCAGTTTCAAGTACAAAATTATATCATTGCTTCAATAAGACAATAAATCAGTGATATAAATGCTAGTTGATATGTATATGCAACAATTAATAAGTTTATAACAACAATAATAAGTATATGACAATTGTAATATATGCTTCATAAAATGCTATTTAAAGACAACAAAATATAGCACTTAGCAGTTAGAATGACAATATTATGTCATGAACAAAATATGAAGTGTTTAGCTAGCAATAACATTCAAATATGAAGAAAAATTGTTGCTTTAAGATCGTTGTAGCACACACTTATAACAACAAAAATGATAACATATGACAACTGCAATATATCATTCAGAAAATGTACCAAATGACAATAGAATATAACACTTGAATGATAGCACTATGTCATATGAAAATTCTAGAATTATTTGACTAGTAATACGCTTGACAGGGATGCTAAAAAAATAGGTGTAGCATAAGTTACAACAACAACAAAATAGGGTTAGTTCACTAGGCTAAGTTAGGGTTAGTGGTAGTTGGTAAAGGTATAAGTTCAAGGTTTAAAGGTTGGTTTGATTTCTCAAAGAGGAAAGAGGTGAATACTAGTGCCTTTATGGGGGTAATGGAGTCAATAAGTGGTGGATTTCACTTGGAGTCAGTAACAACAATGATTATACTTGCCTAAAAAAGGGTAAATATTAGAAGAGTATCACCTTAAGTCTTCTAGGATACAAGCTTTAGGGAGGTGATATAATAGAGGGGCACTTATAGGCCCTAGCTCCTTCCTCGTCCTTAGACTATTGAAAGATATTAAGAGAAACAACAACTATACAATGGCTTCTAAAGTGCTATCACTTTAGGGATTTAGAAGTTTTTCTAGGTCAAATCACTTTATTAAAGTCTAGCAAATGAAGAGAAAAGAAGTAGCACCTGAAGTCCTTTATTCCTAGGGTTTGCCAAGCAAGCAATTTCATAATATTTAACATGAATACAAAAATATACCATAACCATCCAAAATGAAATGACAATTGCAAATTTACTTACTTCACCAACAATAATAAATCCATAAAACCCTATATTTCCAATTAACTTCAGAAAAAAATGATCCAATTTGCAAAATTTAGCCTCTAAGACAAGTGTGCCTCACTATTTCAACCAAGAACTTCCAAATAGGGCACAAATTCCAGACCTCTCCTCTCACAATGAGAGTTGTCATCAAAATGAATGTCACTTTTTGTTTATTTATACAAAAATTTGACCTTTAATTACTTTAGGTCAAAAAATCAAGGCTGACCCTGAACATTTACTTCAAAAATTAATTTTACACAAAATTACATTAAAAATCCTCCTAAGGATGACGCCATGCTCCTCTAGGGTGGCATTGAGCCCCATAGGTGGAACATTGGGCAAGGAAGATGTGGTGTTAGGCCTCCAAAGGCCCTAATTTATTCCCACATGTGCCAAAACCTCATTAATGTCCTCGAAATATCAAACCCTAGCCCTTGGTGACGTCTAGGGCTACTAGGGTGGCATCTAAAGCCTCCAAGGGTCAATGTCCAGGTGGGAGGATTTGGAACCCTTCATCCATGCCCACTAAAGTGCCTCCAAAGGAAACGACCTCTTCCTTCATCATGCAAGTTGGCCAACATTTTATTTCCCAAAGCATGGGTTCTATGCATCCATCTATGGGCTTCAAGCCCTCATGAAGGTATGAACTGACCATCTCCTCATGAATACTTGTCCACCAGAAAAATTCCTTTAAAGACAACAAGTACGCCCTCTTGGGGTCCATGAGTCACAAGTATCATAGCAAGTAAATTATATCTAATAATCAAAGCACCCGAACATGTGCATCAACCCCCCCCCTAAACCAAACAAATGCTCAAGGACATTATAAAACTTTCCAAATTTAGGTTTGGGAAGGGTCTCGAGATGCCCTATTGGGTTAATGACTCCCATTTATAGGTTGTTTCCCATGTGGAACCTATCCTAGTCACGTGTGTATGTGATATGGTGTGGGGTAAAATTTTGTGCATGGGGTTCATGACATACAAGGGTTTGTATTATCTTACCTATGGGTGCCTTTGTGGAGGGTGAGTTTCACCTTGTCCTCAATGCAATTTTTTCCAAGCCCATTTGTTTTCCATTCTTCTTCTTAGTTTTTTTCTTTCATGTTTCTTTCATGTTTCAAGGAATTAGTTGAAGGCCTTTATCTTGGCTTGGTGTCCAGATATGACAGTGTCATTCACAAATACCTCGTGGAAATGGGAAGGTTGGATCGTGATGAGACACCCTTTCCCTCAGTCATGTAACTGAGAGCCACTACCCTGGATTGGTGACCAGATCATGGTAATGCCATACCACTAAATACTTATGATCATGATAGGTCAGCTCGTGATGAGACATCCTATCCCCAACTAACACCTTGAATATTCATTATCATTCATTTGTGGGTCCCATATTCTTACAGAGAATCATTTCATTTCTTTCTCAAGGATCTTTGGCGAAGCATATCAAAGGTTTTATGATTGGATTTTATCTTTCTCCAGCTACTTTTACCCTATGGGCCTTCAACCCCTTCTTCCCACTAAGTAAGGTACAATCCCTTCTTGGTTCAATACACCTGAAGATCCCAAAAGGCCTGGGATATGGAGGGGAAAAAGGTATGGAAAGTGACAAGTATGGTAGGGAGCGAACAATGAATTTTCAAGGAACCACCCAGTAGCAACCTATACCCAAGGGAAACCAACTTACCATGACACAATAACACCCCTCTCAAGTTTAAATAAGGAAAATAGCATAAATTCCAAGAAAATGTTACGAAATAAAGAAAGATCCTTTGCAACATGTTCAAATTCTTTAAATATTAGAGTGATGCATACCATGATACCTGAACTCATTAGTTCATGGAGAAATATGCATTGCCTTTTAGGAACTAGGTCGATGTGGTGGATGTTACTGATGGCGATGTGTAGGATTCATCAATGAAAAGAAGGGCCCCTCAAAGGATATGCTCTGTCCATATGGCTCTCATCACTCCATGTCTACAACATGTGGGCCTCAAGACATAATCTCCTTATTTACCACTAAGTTGGGGGTAACAAGGCCCTAAACATCGTTTTTTGGGCCCGTCACAGTCACACCGTACACAGAGTAAGAGTGTGACAAAATAATGTGTATTCCTTAGATAGAACTTTTCGACGGGCTATTGTGAACCTAAAACAAAGATTGTATGCAAAAGTTACAACCCTGGGAAGTTGATGTACCAACTTACCCCAACAAGGCCCACATGACTTTTGGCGCTTCATCTCCTAGGGTTAGTTTTTTGTATGTCTAGGGTTTTGGAATTCGTGTTTTATGTAAAAATTCCTTTGGAACCTCATTGTAATCATCTTCTTGCGAATGAGTGTAGCTGTCACATATCTTCTCAGAGATAAGATCCCACCATTCTGACAAGATTGTTTCAGTCTTCATTTTACATTTTCAACATATTTCTTTATTGAATAGAAGCCAAGTTTTATTGCATCTTTTTTATTGTTCATTGTATCTCTGTGTTAATAACATAAATCTATATTCATTTCATTATTCTCATAAACTCTAGATCAATGGTATCATAGCGGTTTGCTCCTTGTCGTTCTTAGTGCATGTCCTCGACAAAGTCAGGGTACAAAGAGTTAGGTTTCAAGATTGTTTCTTTTGAGGACAAGAGCTCTCACATGCCCAAGCGACCTTCCATGGTAGGAGAAAAGAAAGACAATGGGATAGGAGATCCCTTCAAACTAATGCTCGAGGAAGCCCACACACAACAAAGGAACGAGATGATAGATAGTTTTGCACAAATCCTTTGAAGGATACCAACAAGATACACATCTTCTTCAAGTGGAGGTGTCGCCCCCTTCAAGATACATATCAAATTTTACATTCCTATATTTGAAGGTCATATAGACATGGATTTTGTAGGCAAATAGTTGAATCTCCTAGAATGGTATTTTTTGTGTATAAATTTTACAATAGAGAAAATATTACATTTGCGCTCCTCAAATTCGTCCATGTCAAAGATTGGTGGGAGACATTCTGTGAGAAAAAGGAAACAAAGGAACCCTCAGTATTTATAGTCACACTCACATGGGAGTCCTTCAGGGATGATATTAAGGAACAATACTACCCTATTGGAATTTATGACGACCTGTATACAAGATGGACCACACTGCGGCAGGAAAGGGACCAACAATGCTAGAGTTCACAAATATCTTCCATACCTTGCACACCAATATGGGTATAAAATATTATGAGTGACATATGGTGCTAAAATAATTTAATGATCTGCATAGATACATCCAGACAAAAATGAAGCTTCTGGACATCTCATCCTTGGGAACGACCTATCGATATCCTGTCAAAATCGAGCAGAAGCTTAAACAAAATATGTGGAAGTTTGGGTCTAGGAACCCCTAACAGAAAAAGTAGGGCAAGGGAAGCCCCAACCCATAGAAAAAAGGATAGATAAAATATGGAATCCTTAGGAAAAACAGTCTAAGTCGGAAACAAAGAAGGACAATGGAAATGTGAAGAAAGACATCGAGAAGACAATGGAAATGTCAAGAAATACACTGGATTAAAATTGTTGATTGCCTCTCAAAGAAGTCATTGGCGGCTGAGGTGAAAGCCTATGAATCAGACATGGGTTCCGACTCGGAGTCAGAACCAGAAAATAGGAGACATATTATTGACACGGAACTCAGTGCCATTGGTGTTAGCACCAAGATCCATCCAGGTGAACCTGATGAGCTAGAGGAAGGATAATTCCTATTTCATTCATAGATTTGGGTGAAGGGTACTCCAATACACTTCATCGTTGATAGAAGTAGTCAAAATAACCTCATATCAATGAAGGTTATCATGCAGATAGCCTTGCTGACAATGTCGTACTTGCATCCATACACCATCGGATGGCTCTGCCAAGGAAGCGATCTCCGCGTTAGTCAACAGTGTCACCTGTCGTACGAAATCAATCCCTTCAAAGATGAGGTATTATGTGATGTCTCTCCCCTTTAATTTTGTGATGTTCTTTTGGGCCAATCTTATTTATGGAAACATCATGTTGTATATGAGTCTAGGCCTCGCAATGTTATTATTACTTTGGACAGGAAATTGTACAGGATACTCGAGGTAGTCCCACCTACGGCCATTTCCTTGATCTTTTCCAAGCAATGTAGGAAGGTCATCTCTCAGACTGGGAAGTTTGTACTCTTCATGATTCTCTCTCAAAATGAGTGGAAGGTTGCAGCCGCATCAATTCCCTTCGCAATCGATCTCTCCATGTAGCAGAAGCAAGTGGATAAGGTCATGGAAGAATACAAAGACATTTTCTCCTCACCCATTGGGGTACCTCTTCACTGTCAGGTCAAGCATTCAATCAATCTGAACCTCAATGCACCACTACCCAATGGGCTAGTCTATCACCGATATCTAATAGAAAATGAGGAGATCAAGTGTTAGATCCAATAAATTCTCCAAAAGGGGCACATCCGACCCAACTCATCACCATGTAGAAGCCCAATTGTGCTTGTGCAGAAGAAATATGGGACATGGTGACTCTGCATCGATTATCAGGCCCTAAATAAAATCACAGTCAGGAACTGGTACCCGATTCCCTGAATTGATGATCTCCTTGACCATCTCAAGGGGGACTAATACTTTAGTAAGATTGGTCTGAATTTTGGCTACCATCAGGTCCCAATAGAGAAGACATATGTATAGAAAACTGCCTTCAAGTCCAAAGAACGTATTTTTTAATGGTTGGTCATGCCCTTTGGTTTGATGAATGCCCCAACAAATTTCATGAGGATGATGGGCGATATCTTGTGGCCATTCGCCAATTATTTTGTGGTGGTAAATTTGGATGGCATCCTCATCTACAACAATACTTGAGAAGAACACTTGTATCATATTCAACAGGTTATGCACACTCTATGGTAGCACAAGCTATATGCAAATCTGGAAAAATTATCCTTCGGCATGGAAAAGGTCCAGTACCTAGACTACATTGTTGATAAGAATGGGGTTCATGTGGACCCATCCAAGATCTAGGTCATTCGTGACTAGCCTGCCCCAACCACACTCACTGAGCTTCAGAGCATTTTAGGCCTTGCCAATTTCTATCGCAAGTTGGTGTTGGGATTCTCCCATATTGCATGGGCCCTTAGTCAAGTAACCAGGGGTGGTGGTAAGGAAAAGTTTGTGTGGGGCATGTCACAACAAAAAGTGTTCAATGATTTGAAGAAACTCTTGTGATCAGCCCCATTTCTCACATTACCCAACCTACAACAACCTTTTGAGATTGAGACAGATGCTTTAGACTATGTTGTGGGCACAGTTCTCACTAAGAATGGAAACCTTGAGACCTATAATACTAGGACATTATCAGATATCGTCTGTAAGTACCCTACTTATGAAAACGAAATGTACTCCATTGTGAAATCATGTCGTCAGTGGAGGAATTACAGTCTTGGGAAGGATATAGTCCTCCACATCAATCATAAGTCGTTGCAATTCATGCAGACACAAGGAAAATTGCAGAATGACCACCATAAGAAGTGGTCCACATACTTGCAACAGTTCCATATCAACATCAGGTATAAGACAGGAAGCAAAAACCATGTCATCGATTGCCTCAGCCACCCTCCAGTTGCAGCACTCACCACAATGTTAAATTCCTATGGTCACGAGACCTAAGGAGGACCCCAACTCTATGAGAGAGATCTTGAACTCTCCGCCACCTACCATATGTTGGGAGAAAACACAATTCTCACTAATTTCCATATTCAGGACGAGTTTCTGTGCTATTTGGGCCATCTCTATGTTCCATCAAGCAAGCGATCAAAGATGATTTGGGAATCCTACTACAGTTGGGTGGAAGGACACCTCAGTGTATAAAATACAATGGCAGTGTTGCAACAACATTTCTATTGGCTGAAACTTCGACGGGATCTCGACAAGTATATTAGGCCATGCACTACCTATGCCATTACCAAACCGACCATTAAGAAAAAAGGCATGTACACCCCTCTTCCTACTCTTGAAAGGCCCTGGGAATCCATCTCAATGGACTACATGTCGAGCCTTCTGTCAACAAAGAGGGGAAATGACTATGTTTTTGTGGTGATTGATCATTTTTTGAAAATGGTGATTCTAATCACCTGCAAGAAGAGAATAAAAACATAGGCCATTGCCAATATATTATTCGAACGAGTGTGGATACATATTTGGATACCAAAAACCATTGTCTCATATTGGGACAATCGGTTCATCAACACATTATGGTTGAGCCTCTGGTCATTGCAGGACACCAAGCTCACCAAATCCATTGCCTTCCACCCTGAGACAAATGGCCAAACCGAGGTCGTCAACCAAATGATCGTGCATATCCTATGCATGTACAATTCCAAGCATCCCCAAACATGGGATGAAAATATTCCCTATGTTCAGTACAACTACAAAAGAGACATAAATATCTCAATCGGCCATGACCACTTTTAGGTGGGGTTGGGATTTCAACCATTGGGTCCCATGGATGTTGCACTACCCCTTGCGGTCACCTCGGAAGACTCGTCCAATGCTCAAACTAAAGTAGACAAATCTACCTAGTTCATTAAGTAGATCCATCACATCCTCCAACAAGTTCAGGATATTTACAGAAGTCCAATTCCAAGTACAAGCAGTGCCATGATCAACATCGGGTGCCACACAAGTTTTAGGTGGGAAATAAATTTTGGTTGCACTTGCAGAAAGAACACCTTAAAAGAACCCATCAGAATCTTCATTCACTCTGCTATGGACCTTATACCATCACCAAAGTTGTGGGTGACAATTATTTTGAGCTCAACATTCCCCCTTTCCTTGGCTTGCACCCAGTGTTTAATGTGGACCTCCTTCAGTCATACTTTCCACCATTATTGGACACCTCAGAGGTAGCCGAACAGTTGACACCAACACATATCAACACTGATTTCATGGAACAAGAATCCAATGATCATATCATGGACACACAAGTTAAGAGAACTCGCCAATAGAAGATCCAACTTTATCGAGTTGTTAAAGTAGGGCAGCTCCTGCACCAAGGCAAGTGGCTCACCCGGGGCCAAATTCAACAAAAAATTCCTCATCTGATGGGGGAACTTAACGTAATGGAGACCATTTCTTCCTAATGGGAGAGGATTGATCCATGTAGATATCGGTGGCCACCCACCTATTCCAACTGGATCACATACATATTTCATCTTGGCAGTTTCAGTTTTCATTTTGGCATCTTTTTTCTAGCTTTTCAAGTCATGAACTTCCAGGGTTGTTTTGAGGCCCTAAACAACATTTTTTGGGACCACCATAGTCACACTAACAATAGAGTGAGAGTGTGAAAACATAATGTGTATTCCTTGTATAGACCTTTCCAACAGACTATCGTGTGCCTAAAACGGAGATCATATGCAAAAGTTACAACCCCAGGAAGTTGATGTACCAACTTACCCCAATCAGACCCACATGAATTTTGGCGCTTCATCTCTTAGGGTTAGATTTTTGGATGTCTAGGGTTTTTTCATTCATGTTTTATCTAAAAAGGCCTTTGGAGCCTCATTGTAATCATCTTCTTGTGAATCGGCGTAGACGTCACATCTATTCTCAAAGATAAGCTGCCACCATTCTAGCAAGCTAATTTTTCATTTTACAGTTTCAACATATTTCTTTATTGAATAGAAGCCAAGTTTTATTGCATATCTGTTATTGTTCATTGTATCTTTGTGTTAATAATATAATCAGTGTTCATTTCATTCTTCTCATAAAATCCATATCATCATGAGAATGTACTTCCTCATGCTCAAACTTAGTCTTTTATTTTTACATCTGTCTCACTCAAGTCAACCCCAAATACTAAGGAAAGTGTCCATCCTTGCCTCATCGTTGCTTCCATCATTCGATCTTCGTCAAGGAGATCCTCCACAATGTCTAAGTGTTTCACTTCAAACCTACTGATGTGTTCTTACTATGACTTCATTCTACAATTCAGTTCATTTGCACAATGATCCCAGACCAAGGAAAGGTCTCCCCTTACCTTGTTTCACTATGAATTCACCCCAAATAAAATTATTTTTCAAAAACTCAGCCCTACTGTCCACCTCATGGAATTGTTATCCAATCTTCCTCAATAATTGCATCTCCAGACTGCCTTTTCCTCACTACTTCGTCACCCGACTATGTTGTCGTGTCTTCCTCTCTATGCCTTGGAATGGTTAGGAGTCACCCTCAACCATGCTTCTCAAAGGAATATAATTTCCCATGTCTAAGTACTCTCTTCATGTTGCAATTTGTATTTCTGTACAATTCTCCAAATGAAGACACGTCCTCAACTTGACTCCTTCTATTAATCCACATCAACGCAACTAAACAAATATGGCTAAGGAACCAAACACCATGGTGCCTCATCCAACCTCTCAAGTGTGGCACATACAGACTTCACTACCCACTTCACCGCAACGATATATCCAACGCACCTCATCAAAGAGTTAGGAAAATTACTCAAGCCACCACCACGGTTGCATCCAAATCTTCCTAAGTCCACCACGAGACTCGTCCAAGTATGCCACCCAAGATCTCTACAAATTATCCCAACCAAGGTGTCCTAAACTGCTACAAGAATTATTCAAATATGCACCACTTGATTCGCCCTCAAGTCTTTCGGTTTTCACCGCATAAAAAAAATGCACTTGAACCACCAAGTCATTTGTCTTCCCTTCAAAGAACTCACTGCAACACTTGGGAAATGAAATAACTCAATCCAACCATAACTTTCTCAACAATATCCATCACTGCAACCATCTTCTAATCCTATTTTCTTTGACCTTATCTTACCCAAGCAACCGACTCTCCACATGAACTCACCTCAATCACCATATGTAGCTCCACAAGCCTGCAAGAGCTTCGTTGCGATACAATATTGAGTCCATTCTTCCACTATAAATTTTTCTAAGTCCCAAACTTCACATGCAACCGATCAAACTCATATCCAATGTGTTTCCATCTCCACACCTTGACTTCTTCTTCTTCAAGGCACCATGCACCCACCTCCTGACTATCAATTCATACTACTACTAATTGACTCGTGTAACTCTGTGAATATCTACCTCATCCAAAGGATACGATCTCCAAAAACCCATCTCAACTCAATTGTTGTTCTCATTTTTTCACGATGCAAATACGCCATGATGGAAATGTTCCCAACCAACTACCTACTGTAGAGATGCTCTAGGTCACCCGAGATTGTCCTATGCACCCAAGTGCTTCACCTCGCTGCAACCTAGTACTTGTAATGTACCCAACCACCTAGTTGAGTCTCATTACCTCTATTCTTAGCTATGATACCACACTGTAATGTACCCAACCACCTAATTGAGTCATGCTACATCTATTCTTAGCTCTAATGACACAATGTAGCATCCCTAGCCCCAAGTTGGGCCATGCCACACAAAATTTCCATATCTGATACCCTTTAATTAATAGCATGCTCTGCATATGAAAAAATTATGCAATGCAAACAACATGCCCTTCATGCATAAACAAGTATAATAAACATATATAATTTTAATAATATTTCACACAATAAATAACATAATAACACCGATAAATAACACTTTTCTTTTTAATAATTCACCAATTGTGCGCATACCTCAAACATTCCTCCCATCCATAGACTCTGCTTCTCATAAAATCACAGCAACACGTCACCCTGGATTTGAGGCTAGAAAATCCACCAAGAAAATATTCCTAAGCCAGACTAAGGACTAACTAACACAATAAAACTCAGGTCAAGGTGCCAACTGCTACAACTAGCCTACATCCTCTCATTTCCCACATCATGTCCCACCCCAGGAAGTGTAACCCTTATCTTCTCAACATTCCTTCAGTTGTCCCACTTCCCTTCTGAGGCTTTAGCAATAGGTCATACATAAAATCTTAGAGCATTGTAGTTATTCCCCAGCGCATAGGGAAATTAATTCTTGATAGTTCTCTTGGCCAAAGAGAATGCTCACAGGCTTGACAACCCGCTTCTTCATAATGCACACAGGCCTGACAACCTTCTTCTTCTCCTCAAACTAACCAGGTATATTGGTTACAATCAACTCCAATCTCCCAAGGTACAGTACCAACCCTAGATAGTCGGGGGTGTACAAATGGTCTGAAGAATAGTGAGAATGATGAGTGAATAATGGGAGCGTGATCGAATGATGGTATGATGGGATAATACACTAAGTTCCCACAATATAATTTCATGTTTCCAACTTGATACATGTCATGATGGGAACTACATGGTCCCCTCTTAGTGATATGTTCCTCATCCTAAGAAATTAGGATAAAATATCACATAGCTTAGACTTTAGGAAATATTAATATAATCTTCCCTTGGCCTTAATCCCCCTTGGCTTAGCCCCTCTTACTAGACTCTTATCCCAATTTTCCCTTATAGTGGAGTTCTATCCCCCCATACTCATTTCGTCTTATAGGTCTATATCAATGATGTGTTTTATTAATAATTCGAGTGTTATTACATATTATAATGATAGGGTCATTGGCCTTTTAGTATCTAACCTCTACGACCTGAGAATCACATAGGCACTCTGGCCTCAAAATCTCTTGTCTCACCATCCTATATGTACATTTATAATTGGGGCTAGGCCTAGGGGTATTACATTCCCCTCCCCCTTATTTATGCGATGTCCTCGGTGCATTATATACACATGTATAACAAAAAATCTTCAAAAAGATGTGAGTACTCCTCCCACATGGAATATTCTTGTTCCAAGTTGAATCTTTAGGACCATAACAGGTCCATTGGACCTTTACTAGTCCTATTGCTCGATCCCAAAACACTTTGAATTTCTGATCCAATATGTACATCGTCTGAACTTGGAAGTCTCCTTTCTCCACCTGAATCATATTCCAATCAATTACATGATTAGCATCAGGTACATACTTTTTAAGCAAAGACACATGGAATACATTCTGAATTCATATGGATGTTGGTAGTGCAAGCATATATGCAACATGATCAATCCTCTCTAGGATTTCAAAGGTTCCACAATTTCTTGATGTTAGTTTTGAATAGTTCCCCAGCTTCAAGGAACTACTTTTGGCCTTCACTTTTAAGAACACATGGTCACCCAATTTGAATTCTTTGTGAGTTCTACCCTTATCTGGATAACTTTTATTCTTGTCTTGGGCAACCTTTAAATTCTTCTTTATCTTCAACATTTGTTCAAGTTCCATTTCCCTGAGCAATTTTGGCCCAACCACTGCTTTGTATGTTGGGTTGTCCTAGCACACTGACATATTACACGTTCTTCCATATAATGTGTTAGTCTCTAATTTTGTCTTGGTTTAGTGAGAAACCCTTGTCCTAAACCCTCCTTACCCATTCTTCATTTTCTATTTTCAATCGATTTCAATTTTTCGATTTTGGTATTTTGTGGTTTGCATTACAGTCCTTGATAAATTATTTAAGTTTGATTTTGAAAACACATTGTTTAAAATTGAGGTGTCTCCTTATATGTCGTTTGAATTTCAATTTTCAAGTTTTGCTAAGTTGTTAAACGCACTACGGTAATAAGCCTATTCCCGTAGCGCCAAATAATCATGCCATGATATGCGCTTGCCATCCCGATTTCATTATGATGACACAAATAGTGGATTGATAGTTCGCATGCGATCCGCGAAAGCTTGGCAATCATTTCCAAATATGACGGTTTCATAATCTAATTGTTGTGCATGCGTGCAGGACTCATTTCAAATTACCAGTTGGCAGTAGTCATTATAATATTTACATTACGGTTGGCTTATTTCGGTGCGATTGAGGAATGCGGTATCCATTCAAACAACGATATACATTAACAATTATGGTGGAAAATTTGGAACTTCGAGACCGACGATTCACGATTGTGTTTGATAGGCATGAGGAGTGGATAGGTTGTCAGAATAGAACCATAGGGTGTTGAACTTCTTGAAGCCTATCCTCGATGGCTCAAAGGTTCAAGGACGTCGGGTGGTTTGAGTTTCTCACCACTTTTCGGGGTTATGATGAGCAGGGGTCTCCATGGAGTTAGCTCTAAATTTTGATGGTCACGAGGTCAAAAATTGGAGATCAGAGAACCTTTTGTGGAACTCATTAGCAAAAGGCATTTATGTTCCAATTGTTACTTAATAGCAAAGGCATATGGATGGTTAGACCTTCTTTTTACTACATTTATTTATTTATTCATGCTTGAATTCATTATTGATTGCAATGCATTTTGATTCTTGAATGTTAATTTACTCGATTGAAAATTTTTGTTGTAGAGATAATTTTAAAGTTATGATATCAAGCCCGATGGTCTTGTTTTTCTTTATGATATTATTGAGATGAGAACTCTTGTGAAGTTGACAAATTGAAGACTTCATCTTCCTTTTTCTTAAATTGGTTTTAATCCATCTATGTGTCTACCTATTATTGACTGATGGGATATGCTATGTTTTTGATCTTGATTTTCATGTGTCATGTTGTAATCTTGACCGAGTTTTCAACCACCCTACAAAAACCAAATCATAAAACCTTTTAAATGCTTTGCAATAAACGAATGATACCCGCTTGCCTCTCACGGTCAAGTGCAACTTTAGGGACCAACATAATGTTTCAAATGGGCTCATCTTCAAGGATGTATGATACACATTATTATAAACAAACTCAACTAAATGTAGATGTATCATTTGCATTTGGTTTATCCATCACATACATCCTCAGCATATCTTCAATCACCCTCATTGACCCTTTCTATTTTTCCCATCAGGCTCTATATGATATGTTGTGCTAAAACTTGGATTTGTCCCAAATCCTTTGTTCAACAACTCAAAAATTTGACATAAATTTGGGATCTCATTAGAAACAATTGCCTTGGGCACACCATGTAGCATGGAAATTTCCCTCATATAAATATATACAGTATTGGTTTCCTTGTGATTTAGCTTCACTGGAATAAAATGAGCAACTTTAATGAGATTATCACCACCACCATGATGGAGTCATGTTTCTTCATTATTTTGGGCATCTTGGTGATAAAATCAATTCTCACCATTTCTCATTTCCACTTTCGGGAATGGGGTGGTTGTAACAAACTAGTTTGGTGTATGTTCTCAACCTTTACCTTATGACATTCAAGACATCCCAGATATATAATTAGCCACCTCTCTCTCCATGTCTAGCCAAAAATATTGGATCTTGGCAGTACACAATTGTTTTCTGGTAACCTGGGTGACTAACATAAGACACATTATGCATCTCTCTCTCAACACCATATTTTTTAGCTCTTGAGAATTAAGCATATAAAATATTCCCATGTACATGATAATTCCATCCTCTATCATATCATAATCTTTAGTTTTTTTGCTGCAAATTACCTTACTATAATTTTTCCTTTGTTTCCATATATTGTTGATTTGATTTTGCAACTTCCAAAACTATGTCCTTGAAATCATATTTGTACATGCCCTATTGTATAACGTATTACATCTCTCCTTTTGAGTGCATCAGCCTGCTTGTTCTCTTTGTCTTAGGTAATGCTTGATCTCAAAGAGTCATATCCGTTGAGGGAATTCAACCATCTACTTATGCGGAATTCAAGGTTGGTTTTACAAACAAATATTTCATACCATTATGGTCTATCCTCGGTTCAAATCTTCTTCCCATGAGATAGTACCTCCACATATTTGGGCATTGCACTATGGCTGCCAAATCTAATTCATGAGTGGTATCATGCACTATGGCTGCCAAATCTAATTCATGAGTAGTATAGTGTCTCTCGTTCTCTTTTAACTTTCTTGACTCGTAGAATATCACATGCCCATTTTGACTAAAGACTCCCCCAAGTCCTTCCTTGCATGCATCATTGCACACCACAAAATCTTCATTTGGATCATAAATATTTAATATTGGTGAACTTGTCAATAAATTATTCAAGTGTTGGAAACTTATTTCACAATTAGAGGTCCATTCAAATATCACACCCTTATTTTGCAAGGAAGTGATTAGGTATACACATCATCGCCATGTGGCCTCCACATCACCACTGAAGTCATGTACGGAAAAAATACCATAATTTGGATTTTTTCCAAAATGCATACTTTTTAATTTTCACACAGGTCGACATGGAAGCTCTAAATTTAAGATTCTTATAGCCAATTTCATCCCTAGGAATGTCAATTTGACTACTACACTTGAAATTCAACACCTCTATGACAATTTCTCAACAAACTCCACTTCATAAATTGGGGCTTTTGCCCAATTTTACCCTATTTCACTCCATTTGTTCTGTAACTCCTGAAATTTGGTCGATTCTAGGCTTAAAAATGCCCCAACAAAGGTTAAACTTGGGGATTTTAACCTATGAATACCATTCTCCAAAAAATGTTGGCAATTTCCAAACACGTGCATGAATCATTTTGTCAAGAAAGTTGTATACATTCTTTGAGCTTTATTTCTACAATGTCAACTTCTGTGTGTCGACCAATTGCCCATGCAGGCTCAACGTTGAACACATGACTCTAATACCACATTGTAACATACCTATCCACCTAGATGAGTCTCATTACCTCCATTATTAACTCTAATACCACAATGTAATGTACCCAACCACCTAGATGAGTCATGTTACCTCTATTCTTAGCTCAGATACCATAATGTGGCATCCCCAACCCCAAGCTGGTCCATGCCACATAAAATTTATGTCTCTGATACCCTTTAATTAATAGCATGCTCTACAAATGCAACAATTATGAAATGCAACCAATATATCCTTCATGCATAAACACGTATAATAAGCATACATAATTTTAATAAGCATTCACACAGTAAATAGCAAAAAAACATTGATAAATAACACTTATCTTTTTAATAATTCACCAATTGCATGTAGACCTCAAACGTTCCTCCCTGCCATAGTCTTTGCTGCTCATAAACTCACTGTATTAGGTCACCCCTGATTCAAGGCTAGAAACTCTAGCAGGAAAGGCTTCCTAAGCCAGACTAAGGTCTAACCAACATAATAAAACTTAGGTCAAGGTGTCAACTGCTCCAAATAGCCTACAACCTCTCATTTCCCACAACTTGTCCCACCCGAGGAAGTGCACCCTTTCTATGCTCAATAGTCCTTCAAGTGTCCCACTTCCCTTCTAGGGCTTCAATAGCTATTGCCCAATGCATAGTGAAAGAAATTCATAATAGTTCTCTCACCTAGAGAGCATGCTCACGGGCATGAAAACACACTTCTTTAGAATGCACACAGGCCTTACAACCTTCTTCTTCTCCTCAAGCTAACTAGGTCTAATGGTTACATTCATCTCCAACCTCCCAAGGTACAATAGAAATCCTTGATGGTTGGGAGTGTATGGATGGTCCAAGGAATAGTGAGAATGATGAGTGAATAATGAGAGTGTGATCAAATGATGGGATGATAGGAAAATACACTAAGTTCCCACAATATAATTGTTTGTTTCCAACTTGACACTTGTCATGATGGGAACCGCATGGTCCCCACTTGGTGATACATTCCCCATCCTAAGAACTTAGGATAAAATATCACATAACTTAGACTTTAGGAAATATTAATACAATATTCTATTGGGCTTAATCCCCCTTGGCTTAGCCCCTCTTCCTAGACTCTTATCCCCCTTTTCCCCTCTAGTGGAGTTTTATCCCCCCATACTCATTTTTTCTGATAGGTTTGTAGAAGTGATGTATTTTATTAATAATATGAGTGTGATTACATATTACAATGATAAGCTCATTATCCTTTTAGTATATAGGCTCTCCAACCTGATAATCATAAAGGCACTCTAGCTTTAAAATATCCTGACTCACTAGCCTATGTGTACATTTACAATTGGGGCTTGGCCTAGGGGTATTACGTAACTACTCTCCTTCACAATCACTTATGTGATCACCCTCCTCATTTCGCTTCTGTGATCACTTCTGTGGTTAGATATGTGACAATGCATGCAACAATATTGCATTCAATTTCCTTTCCCAAGTGCACGATTCACCCAATGAACTCTACGCCTAGTCTCTCAAGGTGTGAAAAACAGGTCCGACACTAACTTTCGTCACGAATCAAACCAACCAAGTTTTCCTTTGCAATCAATTCTGAAACAAGTTTTGTGATGAACTCTGCAACGAGTTCTATGATCACCCACCCTGTCCAAGTGCTTTGTTTCACCACAAACTATGCTCTCAACCTACAAAAGGTGTGCACCTAACTCAGCCTTCCCATAGAACTATAAACCAAACCTCTTCCATAAGTCTGATGCAAATTTTGCAATGAAAATTTTTGTTGCACCGAACTGTTCACCAAGTATGTGAAAGTTCACACTGAACTACCTTCGCAACAAACAATCACTGATTGTTGAATTTTTGCAACTTTGGGTAGTCATTATCCACAAGGAAGTACAAGAAGACCCATCTAAACATTAAATAAGCCCCATGAATAAATTGAAGAGCTAGGAAGAGAAGTCGGCCCCACCAGTAAAAGACAGAAAATAATAAAGTGAAATTTAAGACCAAGAATGAGAAGTTGACCCCAAAGGAAAAAGGCATGCGCTTGATTACTATAAATATAGGTTGGATCATTTCATTTGGACATACAAACAACTCTCCTTTTGCAGTGCGCACTAAGCAGTTGTCAGCTGCAGTTGTGGTATTTTATCTATATCTTGGAGTTATGGTTATCTTGGTGAGTGCACCACACTTGGAGAGGCTCTAGAATTGGAGAAGCTCTCTCTTGGTTATATTTTGTCTATTCTAGTGAGACGCTAGCCCTTGGAGA
Source organism: Picea sitchensis (assembly GCA_010110895.2). Taxonomy (NCBI): domain Eukaryota; kingdom Viridiplantae; phylum Streptophyta; class Pinopsida; order Pinales; family Pinaceae; genus Picea; species Picea sitchensis. Next base: position 35,449 of record SNQJ01S0043295.1, read on the forward strand.
CACTAGGCTTGGGGAAGACATTGTTTGTATAATATCTTGATCGTATGATGGTGATGTAATGTTAATCTCTTTTATTGAATTCTTCTATAAGAAAGGTTGTTGGGTTTTCTCCCAAGGTTGGGTTTCCCAAGAAATATTCTTTTGTTCTTGTGTCTACCATGCATGGTTAATGTTTCTATATCTTGTTATTTCCATTTCATTGTTATAGTTGATATTTTCAGCGTATATTTATTCTATGATAATTTTGGTATGAAAGTGAATCTTGTTTTGAAATCATAAGGCAATAACTATCAAGATCTGAGAATCAGAAAAATCAACATGGTATCAGAGCTTTGTTGAAATATTGTCACTGCACAGTTTTTTGTTAAGACCTGAAATTGTCAAGCTTGTTGAGAAATTATTGAGAATTCATTGGATATAACTCCACCATTGATCAACTCATCTTGATCCTATGCATTCACTATACCTCTTAGACTGTAGTTTGGTGAAAGTTGAAATTTCACCCTAAAACCCATTACGACAGTTCCAAGAACATTTTGTAAAGATCGTTGAACAACTTATTGGGCTAAGTTGGGAATAATTTTAGCATAGAACGACTTTCCTTTCCCTAGCGCACCTAATGCACTTCTTAGACTAACAATCCATCAACATTGAAATTTTAGGGTTTTTCAAGCTATTGACATTTGTTTTCCTAACATTGAACCTTCTGATTCAAATTTTTGACTTCTTCTTATTGAGATGATGTACTAATTAGAAGACAAGTTGGATGGTGCTACAAATTTCATAGGTATGCACTTGTATATAATTTATATCATGAGGGTGTTTGCAGGATATGTACACTTGGAAAAAGGAAATTCGTTCAAGCAATGACAATAGATCCAAAGGGATCTTAGACCTAGTGCACTCAGAGGAAGCTCAAGAGTTGGAGGTAGCAGTGTTGATGTCTCCTACAATATATGACAACTCGAAATCAAATGGGACACCAATAGCAAGACTCCAGGTTTGCATATCAGGTTTGATATTTCATATTGTTGCATCTTAAGTAAATGTTGTAATTGGGACAATAGTATTTAGAGTTATATTACTATTGACTATCTTTGCAATCAAATGTTTAATAACACTTGAGTATTGTTGGTACGATGATCTTTATGTAAGTTCTCACTATTTAGTACTAATGATTCATTTATTTACAATATGAAATTGATCTCTTCTAGGAGATGTCATGGTTGGTGTTTTTGTCTTAGGCAGGTTACCCTGTAAATTCCATGGAAGTTACCATGGAGTTGTTATTGTTTTTTTCTAGGCAGGTTACCACGAAGGAATGATTGGTCAAAAAAATTGAGAAGTGTTCTTCGTGTTCTTACTCTTGTTCTTGTTCCGGGCATGTTAACATGAAGAAATAATTAGAAGAATGTTGTTATTTTCTGTTATTTTCCCTTATTATTGCTCTTGTTTCAGGCAGTTCACATGTGACATCTCTGAGAGGGATCTATAGTGATGGTGTAGGAGGCAACATATTAGATGGTCTCTAGTTTGAGACATCGAGCAGACTATCCAAACATATGTTTGTGTACATGAAAGAATAGATCCATGTATCGAAGGTGAAGAGGATGAAGTTAGAACCTTTTGGAAAGAATGATACTCTTGTGGGATATGGAGTGTTCCACATAGATATTGATAATGATAAGAAGAAGGCTCCAGAAGATGACCACAAAAATCCCTCTATTTCAAGTTTTTCATCCTGCATACTATCAGTACAGCCAACAAGGAAAATGGATCTACCTAGAGATGTTACAGTGACCAGAAAAAGGCCATCATGGATTTGTGATGCTTTGCAGGATGAATAGAGGCATGCAACTCCTAGTGACGCTTTCATGGAAAGTAAACGACCTCTGAGTTTCTCGTGTTACATAGAGTCCCAGTTATATGAAGGAGCTAGTGGATCCACCAGTGGTGAGGAAGGTGTCCCCACCAAGTACCAACTTAGAAGGAGCCAAAGTTCATAGGGAGTCAACCCTCATGATCCAGTAGGGAGGAGCAGCCTCCCAGGGAAATTCATAGGAGATCAAACTTTAGAGGAGGTAAACAGGTGCAGAGAGATCAAATGGCTCTGGAAATTGTACAGACTCAGAGGAGTCAAGTTCCATATGGAGCATGCAGACTCAGAGTGAGCCTAATCTCAGAGAGTCACTTGGATCATCAGGAGAGTCGATCATTCAGAGGGAGTCCCCCCTCAAAATTAGGTGGGAAAGTGACATCTTCCAGAAATAACAGGTAGGTGATAGATGGAGTTGGCCTCAGAGTTCGGGGTGGAGTATCTTGGCCAGATGTACTATTGGGATTAGAGGTGTGACAAAGATCAAATGAGATATTCCTCAGTCATGGGATACTAATGAGGTTTGATATGATGGATTGCAATTCCATGGCTACACTTATGATGACAAATCTAAAGAAGTTGAGTGATTCTACTTCATATTTAGATTTGGTGGATCCCACGATGTACAAGTAGTTGATGGATCCTCGATGTACCTAGTTAACACCAGGACAGATACTTGATTTGCATCTTGAGCCAATTTATGGTAGAGCCAAGACACTATCATTGGGTTGCAGGAAAGCATGTGTTGAGATACCTACATGGTACAGTTGGATATGGCCTTAGATATGTCTCAGATGGTGAAGTGAAGGGATATACAAATTTTGATTGGGCAGGGAGTGCAATAGACAAATTGATCACCTTGGAGTGTTGTTTCATCTTGGGATCAATTATAATTTCAAGAAATCAAGTATCTGTAGCACTCATTATAGTAGAGACAGAGTATATCGCAGCCAATTTCACAACTCGTAGACATTCTCCTCTGATCTCCATGTGACTTGGCTAAGGAGAATGTCCTAGTTGTGGTCTCTATCCTTGATTATGTGACTTGACAAGGACCATTGGAGACCTGAGGTGCTATGTGGGAGAAACATACATCAACTAGGTGCTATGTGGGAGAAGCATACATCAACTAGGTGCATGCCAAATAAGACTACATCAACCAGGCTCAAGGAAAACCTTTCTATGAAAAAAGAAATCCAAGTATGGAGAATGTCTCCCTCGTTGAGAGGGAGTGTTGAAGTTTTTCAACTTCGGACATTCATTGTCCACAAGGAAGTACAAGAAGACCCATCTAAAAATTAAAGAAGCCCCAAGAATAAATTGAATACCCAGGAAGAGAATTTGGTCCCACCAGTAACATACAGAAAATAATAAAGTGAAATTGAAGACCCATAATGAGAAGTCATCCCCAAGGGAAAAATGCAGGCTTCTGGATTAGTATAAATGCAGGCTGGATCATTTCATTTTAACGGATAGACAACTCTCCTTCTGCAGTGAGAACTAGGCAGTTGTGAGTTGCAGTTGTGGTATTTTCGCTATATATTGGAGTTCTGGTTATCTTGGTGAGTGTGCCACACTTGGAGATGCTCTAGAATTGGAGAAGATCTCTCTTGGTTATATTTTTTCTATTATAGTGAGATGCTAGCTATTAAAGAGGCTAGGCTTGGGGAGGACAGTCTTTGTATCGTATCTTGATCTGATGATGGTGATGTATTGGTAATATCTTGGACTAAATTCTTCTATAAGAAAGGTTGTTGGGTTTTCTCCCAAGGCTGGGTTTCCCAGGAAAAATTCTTGTGTTCTTGTTTCTATTGTGCATGGCTAATGTTTTTAGATCTTTTTATTTTCGTTGAATTTTTATAGTTGAGATTTTCAGTGTATAGTTATTTTATGATAACCGTGGTATGAAAGTGAATCTTGTTTTGAAATCATAAGGAAATAACTATCAAGATCTGAGAATCAAAAAAATCAACATTGATACCATATATCATCAAGATAGTGGTGAAGATCTCACCAACCCTTCTTCAAAATATGCAATGAATTTGTTATGATACCATCTTTCATGACCCCATAGTGTGCCTAAGCGAATCTTGTGATCATGCACCTCTTGAGAGTATGCAAAACCGTAAATTTTCTCACTGGGTTGCTTGGAAACACCAAGTTTACTTCATCCAGAAAAATTCTTGTGTTCTTGTTTCTATTGTGCATGGTTAATGTTTTTAGATCTTTTTATTTTCGTTGAATTTTTATAGTTGATATTTTCAGTGTATAGTTATTTTATGATAACCGTGGTATGAAAGTGAATCTTGTTTTGAAATCATAAGGAAATAACTATCAAGATCTGAGAATAAAAAAAATCAACATTGATACCATATATCATCAAGATAGTGGTGAAGAGCTCACCAACCCTTCTTCAAAATATGCAATGAATTTGTTATGATACCATCTTTCATGACCCCATAGTGTGCCTAAGCGAATCTTGTGATCATGCACCTCTTGAGAGTATGCAAAACCGTAAATTTTCTCACTGGGTTGCTTGGAAACACCAAGTTTACTTCATCCAGACTACACCTCTTCACCTAGAGCACACACATACTCTTTTCTAGTCTACCAATGAGTCACACTCCTATTCTAGTACAACTCTTGCATACTTATACATTTGCTAACATCTTAACACTTAGTCATATTTAAGCATACATCCATGATCAACCAAGAGAATTGTTGAAAAAACAAAAGACAAACACAGATATTGTGCGGGTGGAAAGAACCATGGTGAACTCGTGGCTAAGTTTTTGTTATTGTGAAACAGTTACAACATGAGCATTATCGGCTCGGTTTACAACTTCGATAGAGTCAAACGACTTGCATCACCTTGCCAAGACACTCATACAAAGATTCATCACCAAGAATCTCTATATCACAAGTGTATCTATAGCCTCTTGCGGTGCACCTTAGACGTGCCCTGAACCGTATAATTATTGTCTCTTCATAACCAAAAACCGTTTTCCTCTTTGTTTATGCAAACTCTATCTCTTCATTTCTGCAGACTTCACGGATTTTGGTTCTACCTCACACATGCCTCCAATAGACCTATGTTTCCATACTTCACCAAAATCAACCCAAGATAAGTTTTCCCAACTATGTCCAACAAATCCACCTCAAGGAAACACAATTCCTCCCATGTGGAGCAACTTGTCTCCTTGAGGGAGCTCGCCCCTCTTTCTACCTCAGAACCACATAGCTCTCTTTCTCTCTTTGTCTTTCCAAACTTCCTTTATTGGTTATGCACCCTTGTTCTCATGTAGGGACTCCAAAGGTCACCATTGTGAATTGTTGTATCCTTTGGGGGTGGTGTTCCCCTTCACGAACCCATGTGTCCAAACAAATCGTCACACTCCTTTGCAGAATTGGTTTCCCAAATGAATCGTCCCACCCCTTCACGCACCTTGTCGCTCAAACGAACCCATGCACTCATCAATCATCGTGCCCCTTGGGACCGACGTGTCCCAACCTTGGTGTGCCCCTCATGTCGTTGTGCCCCATCCATATAACTGACTCATCATCTTGGGTGCGCGCACCCCTTAGGTGATTCAGGCCGACTCTCCTAAGTGTGCCCCCATGCATTAGTCATTTTTCCTTCGTTGAGGGAGTGCCCAAGTCGTATCCTCAAATATTCATCAAACCACACATCATTTGAATTGCATAACAAGGAACCTTGGGTCCAGTTTCCCCTTGGCACATTGCACGCCCAAGGAACCCCAATTCTCCCCTATATGAAGACTTTTGTCTCCTCATTTGCAACTAGTATCATGCCTGCTTGATTTCCTCTATTTCGGTCTTTGGTGGAAGTGTGCATGCCTGAGCTAAGCTCCCGATGCCTTACAGTACCCACTACCCAATGCCCATCTTATTAATCGGTTTCACATTGCATAATAAGAGATAGGTGTATCTTGTCATCTTATTGATTGGTTGAGCTTTTCTTCTGCACAATAAGAGATGAGTGTATTATTAATTTAATTGATTTATAATGTTTGTAGCTTGCACATATTAATTTATGTTTCTTGGTACCCACTACCCAATGTCCATCTTATTAATCTGCATGGTAAGAGATGAGATGAGTGTATCATGCCATCTTATTGATCAGTCATGTGTTTCTTCTCCACGTGATCGACCACGGGTTTCTTCTAAAATATTAATCGATCGTACGTTTTTTTCTGCATAGTAAGTAAGAGATGAGTGTCTTTTTAATTTAATTTATTTTGATTGATTTCTAATGTTTGTAGCCTGAGCATATTAATTTGTGTTTCTTTTAGTTGATTAATTATACAATTATAAGAAATTAATTCAACTAGCAATTATAAATATTCAATTTTAGTCAACACAATGAATCAAAAGAACATTTAGTTGAATTATTATTGTGTGCAATGTTCTATTAAGTGGATTAAATTAAAGAAAAGTTGCAATTAATAAAAAATTGATAAATATATATACACAATTTCTTTTAAAGTTAGATTTAATGAAATGGAATTTGCAAAATAAATTATAAATAATTAGACTATGTTGTTATGGAATCCAATTAGAATGTTTCATTTATAAGTTGAATTTCAACTAGATTAGTGTAGATACATATATCATGGAATCCATTAGAATGTTAAAAGTTGTGAAATTTGTTAGTTATAATGTTTATGTCATAATTGGTAAATCATTATAATGATGAATTTTATGAGAGATTATTGGATATAATGATATTATTTGTGATATAATAATTTCTTAATTTAAAATTTGCATGTGCATGCCTTTCCTCAATAATCAATATAATGATTAACATCCATGGACATGTTGATCTAATATTAATGTTTAGTATTCAAATTTAAGGACTGAATAAAGACTTTTCACAAAAATAATGAAATAATTTATAGTTTTATGTTTAAATTAATAGTGTTTAAGTTGTATTATTCAATTGATACTTTGAAAATTAATTATGATAGTTAAAAGTATTTATGGAAAGGGATTTTATACTTGAGTTTATAAAATAACAATAACAATAAATTTATAATTCATTAGAAAAAGAAATTGATACTTTGGAAATTAATTATGATAGTTAAAAATAGTTATGGAAAGGGATTTTATACTTGATTTTATAAAATAACAATAACAATAAATTTATAATTCATTAGAAAAAGAAATCATATTAAAGTGAAAATATTTTTTATTTAAAAAAAAAAGAAGGTGTTAACTAAGTTTAATAAATATAGATATAGTTTAATTATAAGTGATACCTTTGCAATGCACATCATGAAATATCCTCTTAAATTGAAGTGTTTAATATATAATTCATTTATTATATTTTAAATTTTATAATAATTCTCATGATTACATTATGGTTTATTAAAATTAATATTAATTTATCAAATTTTAATAAAGAAAATAAATTTTAAAATTAAATAATCTATGTCAGGTTTATTATTTGAAATAGATTTATCAAAATATAAAATGGTGGGATTTGGGTCACATAGAGCTTCATCTATGACATGTATTCATAAAGGTTTGGTTGTCAAGTTTCTTCGTGAAGTGTCGCATTTGTTATGCATTCAGTGTGTAGCACATCATGAGGCATTAGCTATAATTGATGCTACAAATTATTTTCCTGAATTTAATTATATCAATAAATTGGCCAATAAAGTATATTCTTGGTTGGGAAAATTTACAGAGAGACATGGAGAACTCAAAATTTTAATGGAATTATTTCAAATTGATAAGTTACACGTACTTCAAATTCATCAAATCTGAACAAGCTTGTCAAAATTATGTCGACATTATTACAAGAATGGAAACATGATAACATAAAGTTGTATGAAACGAGAACACTATTTCAAGTTCATTGTTGTATTCATTTGTTGGAAGATGTTCTAACTGAACTAAATCTAAGTCAATGATTTCAAGAGGAACACATTGATATAGCATTTATTGGTATGCAACTATATGTTCTTATTGAACTTCTTTATAGAAGATTCTTGTGAGATATGTTTAGAGCAGGTTCTCAACGTGTTTCATATTTCTTGAAGAAATCAAAACATGGAAAATTGGAGTTTGTCGATTATACAACTACTTCACATGTGCATATGTTAATATTTGATCCTATACCTAATTCACTTGGGTCAAGTACTATGGAATATTGTGTTCACTTGGGTAAAGCATTTGTCCAAAAGTTGATTGATTGTCTCAATGATAGGTTTACATATTTTCCAGTATTCAATGTAGCAAAATTATTTGGTCCCCATTCTTACTTTGAAGAAGAGAATGAAACAGACTCTAAAACAAAACGATGATTGAGACGACTATGTGAAAATTTTGATATTGGAGACTCACCAATAATTAATATAGAAAAATGTGAATGTGAAATGGAAATCTTTACTATTACTCTACATCAATCATATCCAAGGAAAAGCATGGTTGCAGCACGGGAACAATGTGAAGGAGAACCTGAGTAGTGTAAGCCTTACCCAAATTTAATGAAATTATGGAAAATTGTTCTTACTCTTTTTGCTAGCATTGCTAGTTGTGAAAAAGGATTCTCTAAGTTGAATTGTATAAAAAATGATGATAGATATAGGCTTGGTCTAGAAACGCTAGATGCTTTGATGTTTTTATCTTTATCAACACCTCGAGAATTGCACGAGGTGGATTAGAACACAATTTATGAAACTTGGACATGAATGAAGGCATGATGACCTCTTTCATTAGGTGGAACAAGCTAAAATTTCATGATACTTCATTCAAATTTGTAATCTCCAATATTTTTGAGCGAGTATTTTATGTCAATGTGTAAAAATATTATCATTATATGTATTTAGTTAATAAAAATTGAAGTTGTGCCAAATTATTTGAATTTAATTTGATGATTAAGAAGTTATGTTTGGAGAATGATAAGTTAAGAGTTAAATTTTTTACAATGAATGAGTAATAAAACAATCATTTTATGGGTGAAATTTTATTTTATTTTTTCATTTTCATACGAAAAGAATAATTTATTTTAACTTGTCAATGTATAAGGTTTACAATAAAGTTAGTTCTTCAGTTTGAAATATAACCATTCCCTTCAAATTTGATCCATACTCATAATCATCAAGTTTTATTAGGTGAGTAATTCCCTTTTCATTTTTGTTGTTTTTGACCTCGTTGTAACGGGATCGTTTTCATTTCTATTCCTGTCATGCCTAACCCCACCGTGTAAGTCAAAATAATTGTGTCGTGTAAATTAGAATAACAATGTCAAATGCATTTAATACAATTCAACGACGTCTTTATTAGTTAGGAGCATTTGTATCAACCATTCACATCTCTAATATAGTTGTTATGTTGTTTCGTTGTTTCTGTTTTTTCATGGGAAATTATTTTATTTGTTTCCATTTCTCTGGTTGTTTTCTCTATTCACAAACATATATCATTGTTTAGGAGTCTAGGGTTTCATAAAATGTCCCCAACAACATGATTTCACAAGATGTCAAGAAGTGGGTTCACCCCCTCTAGAGGTCAGGCAATTTCATCTAAGCAGAAGTTGTACCAACATGAGAGGAAAGCATAGTAGATCAATGTATATGGTCTCCTCGCAACGACTCCACCTATTCAAAGCATAGTAGGTCAACATATATGATCTCGCAGCAGCTCCACCTCTTTAGGTACTTTTCTATGTTTTGAACAATTTGATCAGTTTCATGCAAATGATTATCAATCATTATCAATAATATGTTAATGATGATCGCGAGAACTTGGTACTGACTTGGATGGACACATGCAAGAGAAATTAAAGATCATGAAAGAGAAATTAAATATATCAAGAGGAACATAGGAGAGTGTACACACAATTACTTGTCTCTTGCATAAGAGAGCATAAGAGAACATAGAGAGAGTACACACAATTACTTACTTCTCTATTGCATAAGAGAACATATGTATATATACAACATTAAGCAAAGTTTTACCGTTGATATTGCTCAAAGATCAAGGGTCTTGATTCATCCTAACAACTACCATGTTGTGTAAGGGTCTTGATTCATCCTATCAACTACCATAAGAAGTGTATCCTTATTTCATTATCTTCTTGAGCTATGCACTCAACTACTTCTTTGACTTGGAGTGCATTACTTATCTCTACTTACTCACATAGGTCATCTCATGTTACTTGCTCAAGACATGTTACTTGCTCAAGAGGTCAGGTCATGGACTCCATGAGTGATATGTATGAGTTAATTATATTCTAACACTCCCCTTAATGAATACATATTTTTTCTTCTTCAATGATATTTGTTTGTTCATGTGTGTGTTAACTTCCTCACTGGTCCAAATCTCTTATGTGAGCTTATAACTGGTCTACACATATGATTCCCTTGTATCACATATGATCCCCTTGTATCAAAGATTCTTGTTTCTTCAACTTTCATCAAGTTTAGGCTATAGATAAACTGGTCACTTTGGTATCTCTCTGAGTGGTTAATTCCAAAACTTGATACCACAACCTCTATCTCCATGAGAAAGATTACTATATGTGCTACTACACACCACCTATACCTAAACAACATGGATTACAACACAACACAACCTGAGTACAACACCCTTGCCTAGGACGATGTAATACAAATCAGACCAAGACTCTGAGGCGTCAGGAACTGCCAATCATGCACCTCACTACAAATCATGATTCGAGAGCTAATCGTTTCTTATCTCGATAATGAACAAATCAAATTCATGATGTGTCATCTTTCTCTACACGATAGGCGTCTTCTTCTTCCTAACACGTTGTAGAAAGGAAACGCGGATCTCACGATTTGTCTGCAAATATGTTCGACAGATCTCACGACGGCTTCAGATGTATACCACAGAGCATTCAACGGCTTCAGATGATTGCAAGGTCCACAAACCGTAACATGGCTCTAAAAGTGAATTCATCCGTCAGAAGCATCATCAAATTCATTCCACATCGATTTGTGTTCCTCAATTCGTGCTTCTAGAGTCATTCCATCATTCTGCATATTTTCACCCCTTAAAACCAAAACCGCTACTAAGTTTGGACCACCTTCAACTTCCTTTTTACTACATGACAAGAACCATAATGAACTTTTTACTTTGCAATATAGAGTCTTGAAATGATCATTTTGTTTATTAATTTATTCGAAGATAGGCTAGTTTTCTCAGTATTATTTTTTCTTGGCTTGCATGTAAAAATATAGCAATCCTTGTGTTACAAAACCTTAACTTAGAAAAAATTAATGTGCTCTGAAAAGTAGAAAGAATGTTTGATATTTTGGTGGCAATAGAGAAATTTGTCCATGGCCACCATGCACTCTTCCTATTTCAAGCACAAGAAGTTTTGGTAAACCACAAGTTATGTGTGCATAGATGGTGTGGATGTAAGTGTGCAAGTTTTAAAATTACCTTTTCTACAGTGAATATGCTTGTGTAGAAATTTTGGGAAGAAATCCAAACAATCAATTCTATTACAAGCTCAAGCATCATGATGCTCATAAAAGCAACACCCACATAATAAAGCTCTTATTGAAGCTTACCTATGTCCATGACATAGTTGAGAATATCTTACCTAAATCCTATTTCTGATTTTCTTCTTCCAAATTTTATTTCCTACCTTTCCTATTTTAAATTATTATTTCCCTCTATTACAAAAACTCCTAAACAAATTATTTTACCCTTTCCTACTATTAGAAAGAAAAAAAAAAATTATTTTACCCTTTCCTATTACAAGAAAAAAAATTAAAAACAAAAACAAATTATTAAATTATTATTTCCCTCCATTAAAAAAAAACTCATAAACAAATTATTTTACCCTTTCCTATTACAAGAAAGGAAGTGAAGGACAAGAACAAATTATTAAATTATTATTTTCCTCTATTACAAAAAAATCCTAAACAAATTATTTAACCCTTTCGTACTAGTACTAGAAAGAAAAAAACAGAAAAACGGATTTTACCCTTTCGTACTAGTACTAGAAAGAAAAAAACACAAAAACGGAAGTGAGGACAAGAACACTCGGTCTCAATCATACTCCTGACATTAATCCACACAAGCGAGATAACTTTACTATTTAAGAGTATCAATAATAAAACTTGACCTATACCCGTCGCCTGAGAGATTCGAACTCTCGCGGGGAAACCCCATGTACTTAGCAGGCACACGCCTTAACCACTCGGCCAAAGCGACAGTAGTGATCTTCGAAATCCTTTTTTCTATATAATTGTTGTTATCAATCATGGGATTAATTAATTAATTAATTATATATTTCCTCCTAACTGCCGTAAGGGTTAAGTTCCTTACGTGCCAAGTCAATTTGAGCAGAGTATGCTAATAATGAGATCCAAAATCGTCGTTATGTATTATTANTTATATACTTCCTCCTAACTGCCGTAAGGGTTAAGTTCCTTACGTGCCAAGTCAATTTGAGCAGAGTATGCTAATAATGAGATCCAAAATCGTCGTTATGTATTATTAAAAAAAAAATAAGTATAAATATTTTCATTATTTAAAATATTTGGGATTTTTTAATTTTTAATGTTTATTTGATGAGAATTTAAATTTAAAATGTTAATATATATA
>SNQJ01S0043295.1:50846-66299 GCA_010110895.2 Picea sitchensis
AATGGCCACCTCAAATTTATCATCTTTTGAGAGATTTAAGTTTACCTCCATTGGTGTTTTATTAGGATTGTAATCTTTCATTCTAAACTTGTTCAAAAATTTTGAAGCATACTTTGCTTGTGAGATAAAAATCTTGTTTGGTTCTTTCCTTACTTCAATGTCTAAATAATAATGTAATAATCCCAAGTTAGTCATATCAAATGATTTGCAAAGATTTTATTTTTCTTCTTGAATTAAATCATCATTATTACCTGTAATGATTAAATCATCAATGCATACAACCATACAAATAAGTACTTTGCCTTTTTCTTTAATATAAAAGTTAGGATCGTATTTGTTTCCTTGAAACACCTTGACCTAAGATAATTATCAATATTTTCATACCATGCTTGAGGGGCTTGTTTAATCCATACAAGGTCTTCACTAACTTACATATCATTTTTTCTTGTCCGTCACTATCAAATCCTTTAGGATGCTCCATATACACTTGTTTTTACAAATCCCCATTTATAAATGCAATTTTTGCATCCATCCAGTGTACCTACCATCCAAATTGTGCTACAAGAGATAACAACATTCTAATTGTGATCAATTTTGTAGTGGGAGAAAATGCTTCTTCATAGTTTATACCTTCTTTCTATGTATATCCTTTTGCAACTAACTTGGTTTTATATTTATCAATAGAACCATATGATTTGAACTTAATGTGATATACCCATGTGTAGCTCATTGGTTTCTTATTTGGAGGTAATTCCACTAACTTTCGGGTGTTTTTTTCATCAAAGCATCATAGTTGCATATGTCCATTCTTGTTTCTCTTTGTTTCATTAAAAGAAACTAGATCATAAGAATGCACAACTTTACTCCTCAATCCAAGATTTACATATTATGTTGATTTTGACCTTGCTCTCTTCTCACCTTGTTGCATTTCATTTGGCTTTGCATCTTGAAGAGTTCGATAGAACCATTTTGGCCTTTTCTGAAATTGACTTTCATCTTTATGAGACTTACTTCCATCTTGTCCTAACTCCAACTCTACTTTTTCTTCCTCCTCTTCTCTTCTTCACCTCCTATATGTGATTGGATTTTTGTATTTAAGTTCTTCATTATCAAGTTTCAAAACTTCACCTTTCCATTCAAATCTATGAAAATGTGGGGGTCTCTCATCAAAATTTAAATTTCTACTTATAATGACCTTTAGATTTATTGGATCATATAAATTGTATGATTTTGTTCAGTTCCACATCCAATAAAGATACATTTCCCACTTTTAGCTTCATATTTATGTCTATATGTATCTTAAACATGTGTATATGTCAAACAACCAAAAAATTTGAAATTGGTTACCTCTAGTTTCCTTCATGACTAGGCTTCATAAGGAGTCTTATCATGAACTACCTTTGTTGGACTTGGCTTCAATAAAAATACTATTGCTTGAATTGATTCATCCCAAAACTGGTCACTAAGATGACACCCTTTCAACATGCATCTAGAAATATCCATAATTGATCAATTTTTTTTCTTTGCTGCACCATTTTGTTGTGGTGTCTTTGCAATATAAATCCATCATTGAATACCATGATGATAACAAAAATCATGAAATGCATGGGATTCATACCCACCTCCTTTGTTACTTTTTAAAACCTTAATGTGCTAACCACATTCATTTTCAACCACGGCCTTGAATTGCTTAAAAGTAAGATGGCTTAACTTATACACCAACTAAGATCACCTTTGGGATTCTTTTGGTATCTCAAATTTTAATGATAGTATATATGGATAACATACCCTAAGGCTATAGCTTTTTTGTATAATTGAAATCTATCTCAACTACTATATATAATGGAACTGTGATTTGGCATATCACAAATTTGAATTTTCATATGTATTGTCAACTAAGAACCAACTGTACATTTGGGCCAAACATTGGTACATACGTTGAACAACTGACAATCCTATGAAGATACTTCCATCTACCAAGACACCTAGGTATCCAACCATGGTGTTGGCCAGTTCTCTAGGACAATACTATGGATACATTATTTATCTATATCAATTCAACATGGTGGCATGCTAACACACCTTGTAACGATGACAATCTAACAAATAACTATGGGAAACTTCCTCCTACAATAAACAGACTTAATTGAAACCATGCAGGGCTACCCCAATCAATGTGAATCGTCATGACATTCATCACTTTATGGTAACTGAGAGTTTACAATGTTTTTAATGACGCAAGACTTCCATGACTCTTACATTGTTAATGACTTTTTAACAACTCAAACAACAACAAAAAAACACATGCATTGATATCACAATAAAACATATATATCGGATATGACACGACTAGGTCCTCGTGCCATTGAGCCATTGCTCTGGCTCTCTCAGCTCATGATTCGAGAGCTAGTTGTTTCTTATCTTGATAATGAAAAAATCAAAGTCATGATGTGTCATCTTTCTCTACATGATAGGCGTCTACTTTGTTGGGATTTGGTGACAATGAATTCCTCCAAGGATGGATTTGGATGTTATTATTCTGTGTTGGTTGCAACTAAAATAGACCAAGTTAGAATATGGATAGGAGTACATTTAATAATTAGTTTATTGTGTAAATGTATATAAATTCATGTAAGCCCATAGAGGCAAAGAGAGATAGAGTGAGAAGATATGAGAGAAATTGCAATTATGTTGTAATATACATGATCTGAATAATAAGACAACCGATACCTATGCTTGGTGGATGTAACCCAACGTTTGGGTGAACCACGTGAAATCTCTGTGTTTCTTATCTATGTTATTGTTAATTATCATATGTGAATTGTGTTTTCCGCATTTGCAATTATAACAATTGGTATCAGAGATGCATTGGAGATCCGTGAGGACCAGATCTATGGTGCAAGATCGTGAATTATGTAGAAATTCATTGGCTCTCCCTAGGTAGTGTTAGAGGCGTGCCGACACACTCACACTTGTGAAATTTCAATTTTCGGAAAATTCGCGCTCCCTGTTAATGCATCACAAAGCATTAGAGAACTAGCGCTCCCCCATCCACACTTAAGGAGCATTGATAGTTCAACCTAGATCTCCCTCGTTCATAGTGAATGAGTGCTAACACTACCTTTCATTAGTCCAAGGAGCACCAACCATTTTTTTGAAAGCCGTGGTGAAGCGACCACTAATCAACGCGTCCATAACTGTGGGGAACCGTGAGTCTTTTGGAGCGTAAACCATTCAATCAAGTTATGTAAAGGTCGTGGTATGCATAGAGTGGTGTAAAGGTAATATTAAATATACAACAAGTCAAAGATTATGTATAGTTTATAAAGGAACGATTTATTAAATGGATGGAGAATGATTTAAAGGTGGATGTATGTGTGTATTGAAAATTTTTCTTTTAAGGAATTTATATTTCTCAAATTCTTTATGGTTTAAACTTTTTTGGTTCAACATCGTACCTTATTTGTTATTTAAGGATTCCTTTTAAACTACATAAGATTATTCCTCCACATTCAAAATGGTTTTATAAACAGTGGGTATTAGGAGATTTTGTGCTAATGGCTAAGATGCATAGTTCAAAGTTTGAAGTTGAAAAGTTCAGTGGTAAAAGCAACTTTGAGCTCTGGAAGCTCAAGATGCGGGATTTAATGGTGCAACAAGGGTTGCAAAATGAAATGGTAGGAAAGACAAAGAAACCAACGACTACGACAAATGAGGAATGGGAAGATCTGGATGCAAAAGAGCTCTTCATTTATGTCTGGTGGATGATGTTTTGTTTAATATCGTAGGAGAGGATACAACATCAGGCTTATGGAGCAAGATGGAAAGTCTATATATGATGAAGTCCTTGATGAGAAAGATCTACTTGAAGAGACAATTGTATATTTTGCGGATGAAAGAAGGTACAAAAATTGTTGACCATTTAAATACCTTTAATACCCTTATAGTTCAATTGACTAGTATGGAAGTTAAATTCGAAGATGAAGATAAGGATATTACACTATTGTGTTCGTTTCCTAAGTCTTGGGATAGTCTAGTCACCTCTATTAGATTTAGCTCAATAGTTGTTTTAGATTATGACTCTGTTGTGGGAGCTTTGTTGGTTGAGGAGATGAGGAGAAAATCTAGTCAAGAAACCTCAACTTCAGAGGCGATGTTGGTCAGAGGTCGAACTAAAGACAAGAATGAGAGAATTTCTTCTCGATCTAAGTCAAGACGCAGAAAGGGTAAAGCAAAATGTTGGTACTGTGGCAAAACATGACATCTCAAGAAATATTGTTGGAAGAGAAAGGAATCTGAGGAAAACTCTACGAAGGAAGAAAATTTGGTTGTAACAAATTCAGGTATGACTGATCAAGTTTTATCTATTTCTAGTAATTTAAAATATCAAGAATAATGGCAGTTAGATTCATGTGCCTCCCACGACATGTGCTCACATAGAACTTGGTTCATTTCTTACCAATGTATTGATGAGGGTGTAGTGTTTATGGGAAATGGTATTCCCTGTAAAGCTGTTGGGGTTGGCAGTATTGGAATCAGGATGTTCGATGGCGTTGTTAAGGAATTAATAGATGTTAGATATGTACCTAAGCTTAAATCAAATTTGATTTCATTGGGAGTGTTGGATTCTTGTGGATATAAGTATACGGGTCAAGGTGGAGCACTCACATTGTCTAAAGGTAGTTTAGTAGTGATGAAGGCAACACAGGTTGATAACCTTTATAAGCTGGAAGGGAGTACTGAAGTGACAGATGCATCTTCTTGTTTATGGCAGAAGCATCAAGGTCACAAGATCAAGAAAGAATTGCAGGCACTCGTAAATGGTAAATCATTTCCAGACTTAAAATCTTTGTTTATGAATTCCTACTTGTTTTATATCTCTGCAAGTTATGATGGTGGTATAAAGGGATGTTGTGTGCGGGATCCTACTTCTCACAAGGTAATCATTGACAGAGATATAGTATGTATGGAACAACCAAAAGGGTTGATTCAATATCGCAATGGTAAATTTGTTTTCATGCTAGATAATTCGTTGTATGGCCTATTGGTACCCAGGCAAATATACAACAGGTTTGAATCCTTTATAGTGAGTCAGAGTTTTTCAAAGGGTAGGAATGACTATATAGTTTATAGTACATTCACAATCTTGATGTTATTTGKTGATGATATGCTCGATGCAAGCCGAAGTATGGATAAAATCAGTAAGAAAATGACTCAGGTGGACAGGACAATTCAGATGAGGGATCAAAGAGMAACAAAACAAATTATGGGCATAGAAGTACACGGATATGGTAATGGTAAGCTATGGTTGGAGCTCAGTATGAACATTGTGAAACCAGTTTTTATCCCTCTTGCTTTCCATTATAGGTTTTCTTCAAGCATAGGTCCTTTATATAAAGAAGAAAAGGTTATGTCTCATGTAAGTTCATTAGGAGGTCTATTGCATGTGATGAAATGGTTAAGACCAGATGTTTCACATGCTAATGATGTTGTCGGATACGTGATAGATTCAGGTGTTGTAGTGAAATGGGTGATTCAACGTTTGAGAAGAACAAATGTCACCTATAATGGTTACACTGAAATGGTCTGTGATAATTGTAATGTATATTTTACAGGTGTCTTGGATAGAAGGAGATATGTCACTAAATATGTCTCACAACACAGTTGTGGAAGACATTTTGGAGGTGGAGTGACCCCTCTGGAAATTCAAACTTGTGCAAGTCACATAGGCGAGATCATGAAACCGGTTTTATTAGAGAAGTTGCAGTGGTGCTTGGCTTATCTTGGCTTGCAGAAAAGGTGATGAACAAAAGGAAGGAGCAAGGTATTAGGTTAATTGTTGTCAAGGTGGATATTGTTGGGATTTGGTGACAACAAATTCCTCCAAGGATGGATTTGGATCCTATTATTCTACATTGGTTGCAACTTGTAATATCCCTCGGTAGAGACCCAATTGTAATTATGAATTGTAAACATGTTTGTTAGGTTGTTGAGCCTAGTTATAATAAGCTAGGAGGATTATGTGATGATTAGGCCAGGAGCCTAGGATGCTAAGGCCAGGACCCTATTTTGTATATGTAATCATGCAAAATCATTAATAAAAATAAACACATTGTTGTGTGTAACCGACCACAAAGAAAGAGTGATGGGGGACTAAGCTTCCACAAGGCTAGGCAAGGGAGGGGGCTAAGTGTTTGGGCCTAGGGGCTAAGCTAGGGGGCTTACCTCTAGAAGAACAATATTTTAATATTATTTCCTGAAGACTAAGGTGGACATGACATGTTTTTTTATCCTAAGTTCTTGGAAAGAGGATGCAGGCTAAATGGAGTGCATGCAGCTCCAGGAAGACAAGTGTCAACCTGGGATCATGTAGTTAAAAATTGAAGTGTCAACTGTGTTGGGGGTTCACTCCCCATTCTTGCATCCTTCGCCTGAACTCGTTGGCCAAGGACGTCGATCTCTAGTTACCTATGCACGATACGCACCATTGAGAAAACCACTCATGGGAAGGGGGCTCGCTTGTAATTCTTGATTCATTGTCTGGCCTCTACGTCTACCCTCTGCATAACCTCACACATCTAAGAAACTCGCCAGGGAGGGAAAAGTCGACATGTGTGTCCTATGAACCCATCCTATCCTCTCTTGCAGAGCCGAGTCCGTACCTGAACTATTTTTGGGTTTTTGCCATTTATTGACTGAGCCATGTTGTGTCTTAACATCTGGTTGTTGCCATTTTCGAGTCCATAACCGATTCTTGTGGCTATCGTCACCAAAATGTTAGCTGAATGTTTTTTCAGTATTGCTTAGGAGATGAATTGAAGAAGCAGGTTGTGAGGCTTGTGAGCAACTCTCTTAGGTGAGAGAGTTTGTTGGGAAGTGAGTTCTTCCGGAAGGGAGTCCCGTAGTAGCTACAGTACTCTGAGACTTCTAGTCCAGCCTATTGTTGAAGCCCAAGGTAAGGGAGGTGTACTAGCTGATGGACTTGTATTAGTGAAGGTGTACCCTCCTGGAGTGGAGCAGGCGTGTGGGGAATGAGGGTTTATGGATTGTGGGCGTAAGTGGCTCCTAGGATAAAATATCCTTCATGTTGCTTTTTGCAACTTCCTTGTTGTCCTTGTCAAGCCTAGAATTCCCTTGCTCGGTGGAATTTAGTCCCAGCTCAGGGGTGACCTACTGCTGAGAGTGATGAGCAGTGCGGTGTAAGGCTGGGAGGTTCGTGGAAGGTCTACACGCAGTTGCTGGATTTACTCCAGCTAAAAGATAAGTATCATTGTTGTTCTTAATTATGTATTTTATGCATCTTTTGTGATGCTTTAATGTTATCATGTATTCCGTTGCGTATATGAATTACGATTAGTTCCATTGATTCTGAACTGGTAGCTGTACTTTTGTGTTTATCGTGATTAAATGTTTTAAATTCATTAAAATGAATATATGTATCATATAAGTGTATTTTCCGTGTGGTAGCATTACCCAGTCTCTGGAGGGCCAAGGATGTTACAATATGGTATCATAGCTAAGTTAAGTGTCTAAGTAGTGGCATTGCCCGACTTGTTGGTGGTTGGGGATGTTACAAAATGGTATGAGAGCATGGTTACAACACTAAGCCTGGATGGGCCATGTTAGTGGGATTTGAAGCAGGAGTTTCGGAATGACTTGTTGTTGAAATGGACAAAACTCAAGTTCTGACRCAAGGTTTCAACCCGGAGCCTGGATGGGATGGGTAAGTGGTCATTGGACCCAAGGTTTCTAGAGGAAATTGTGTCTGGAGGAAAAATTTCTAACCTCACAACTTTCCYGAGTGCCAATAATTTACCTTGGTCATGTTACGAAGCTCAGGAGGAGTAGCGATGTCGTAAAACCATGACAATAGTGGTGTTGGGCCGCAGAGTAATGTGGACCTTAGGATCTGTTCGGGAGAAGGAGAATCCTTCACGATCGTCAGATCTGGTAATGTTGCAAGGCAATTAGCCATGAATTCCTTTGGAAATACACAGAGTAACAGAGTCTGTTATGCGTCGTAGGATATGTTTGGAAGGAAGGGAAATCCTTTACGACCATCAGATCTGGGGAAGGTGCAGAGGAGTTAACTCGAAATCCCTTCGGACTTCACAACTTCAATGAAGTTTGATGCCAGAAACAAGATAAGGGCCGAAGCATGAAGCTCCGAAGTGGATCTACACCATAGATCTGGAGAGGAGAGCTTGACCATTGGATCCAACCAATGTTAAAAGGTCAAACACAGTAGTGAAGGGAGAAAGCTCTCGAAGAGCCGAAGTAATGGGTCATTATGACGCCACTTGGATGGACGTGGACACATGGGATGTGTGCCACGTGTCAGTGGGTTTCGAACCCATGGAAGATTGAAATTTTGATTGGAACGTGACGTGTGACATCCATCTGATTGGGCCACAGGGCAGTTGCTAGTATTCTTCCATGTGGCATCCTATATGAGCAAGGTCAGTGTGGCCCCAGGTTACATAACATAGTTAAAGGTCGGGGGACCCACAATGGCGTTGATCACAATACCTCAATATCAATGGCCATGAGGCATTGCGAGGACCCAAGTTGCATGGGAGTTAATTTTCCAAGGCGGTCTCGCAATCCAAACCGCGGTTTCACCGAGGGGTTACGTGTCAACGTCAAAAGAATTGTGGGATGAAAGGTGGGTTGCTCCAAACCACCATTGCATGCCCCCGCAATTGGAAAACGTTAAGTGATGTGAAGTAATGAAGTCACCAAAGGTGAATGGGAATGTTCAGAGATTAGCAGTTCGGAGGTGCGGATGTGAGATACTTCGAAGCTCCAAAGTCTCGAAGACCCGAAGTTCCAGAACTTAGACACCTAAGGTTCCATAGTAAGTGTCAGCCATCGAATGATGAGTAGACGTGGATGGTTGATCTGCCCTACTTCGCGAGTTCCATAATCTGGAACTCCGAGAGATTACTGTCTCATGCTTTGATATCTTTTGAAGCTGAAGGCCCGAAGGCTCGAGTAAGCACCTAGTGATCTAGCGCTTGGTCATGGCCCATGATCACATGGATTGGGGAATGAGAGAAAGAGGCTAGTTCCTGAAAATGATTACAGAGCAGAGAAGACCTCAGAAAGAAAATGAAATCTGAACGTTTTCTTAAATCAGATTGGTTTATGAATGTTGTGGGATTTGTTAAGGAATGATGGCCTGACAAATTCTGGTTGACTACACGTTGTGTTTGCAGAGTTCAACAAGTGTTAGAAACAAGTCAAATTTTCACAAAGCGCTTAGAAGACACTCACAAAGATAATAGAAACGCAGTTTTCTTGCATATAGTGTGTTTATGTATTTGTGTTCATTATTATGTTTTTATATGTTGTTCATGGTTTGAATGCATATACTGGTGAAGTATTGAATAAGTTTCAATTGTTTCTCTTCTTTGAGTTTTCAAGTGCAAGTAATGCACATTCTCCGCAAGGAGTGCGTTGACAGAGGTAAGTTACCTCAAAGAAGCTCAGGAGAGATATTGTTGAACCTTCATCAATAGAAGTGCAAGGAGTGCACAGGGAGAACTCTATTTTGAGTTCAGAGAGAGATAGAGTCATTGAGAAATTTGTAGGGCTCTTCTAGGAGGGCATCGAGTGAGTGAAAGTGTGCACAGAGAGAAATCTTTTTCGAGTTCAGGGAGAAGAGTATCAGAGGAATATACTCACAGAGTTGTTTAACACTTTGTAGAAAATGCTCAACAAGGTGTTCTTTGAGCAGAAGGTTGCTAGGAGGGCACGAATTTTTCCTTTGAAAGGAAACAGAAGGTCCGAGATCCTTAGGAGACTGACCAAGTTCAAAAATCTCAAAAGAGATAACGCAAGGAGTGCATGGGAGACAGACTCATTCTAAGTCCTAAATCTCAGAAGAGATAATTCTTACGAGAACGAAGACAATATCCAGGAGGTGGACTCGAAGGAGAAAGGTCAAAGGCCGAAGCCTTTTGAACACTGGAAAAATCCTCCAAGGCGAAAGAATTCAAAAGCATTCAGAGGAGAGAGAGAAAAGAAGAGTCGAAGTAAATCTTGGTTGTTGATCTAAAAGTGGACGCGTGGTGCCATATCTAGAACTCCGAGTACTGAGCTCTCCGGAGGAAAGCAGAGGATGAAAGTGTCGAAGTCTCGAAGGAGATATCGATCGTTGATTGAAGAGGAGGTTGAAGGACCGTTGATATGGTCTTGGTCAGAAAGAACCAAAGTTTCAAAGAGAATCAGGATCGTTGATTGGAGAGGATGCGTGGCAAAATATCTGTCACTCCGGGGAAATTCACTACAGAGATTTGTGTGTGTGGAGATGTGAGAACTCCCGAAGGCCGGAGAGATGGAGTTCATCATAACCGTTTGATTGTCGAGGACAGGTGTCAATAGATCTTCCACTTCGAAAGATTGTCATACAAGGAAAAGTAGATAGTTGAGAGTTGAAACTCTCGAGGGGTGGAGAGCCGAAATCAACCGTAGTCGTTGATTTGGAAGGGAGCTATGTGTGACAGATCATGTAGATCTGGGATCACGTGTGGAAGGAGGAAAGAAGGTAGAAAAGAGAGGATAGATAGTAGTCATTGATCGCGGATCGTTGCTAAGGGATTGAAGATCGACAGACGAGCTGGATTGCGGGGCCAAAACTTGCTCGAATGTTAAAAATCTGAGAGTGGGCCGCAATTTATACCACAGTTTTAACAAAGTGATGTGTGGAAGCTTGAGGTGAATTGTAGGGTGAAAAGCGGGCTGGCCTAAAACCACTCTTTCCCATGCCCACAATCACAGTTTTCCATGAGGTCATAGCCCAAGGTCATATGAAGGAAAGGGCTAATGAAAAAGGGGATAGCGCCTGAAACTTGGAGTTTCGGAAGTGCGCAGGAATAGCTCACGGGTCTGTCAGGACATGTGCCTAAAGGAGAAAAGGGGGCCTGTGTATAATTTTTTTGGTTTTAATCACGAGCCCGAAGAATCAATTCGACTCAGAAGATTGAAAGATCCTTTGACCGAGAGGTCAGCAGACCCCGTCGAGGTAGAGGCATTGCGTCGAAAGTTCTCAGGGCAGAAATAGTCATGTACAATGACTACAATGAGAGCACAAGAAGATTCAGTAATCCGAGAAGAATTGTAGACTTCTTGGATCAACAAGGAAAAGTTTTATATGGAGAAAGAATTTGCTGCAATTTTTGTGGCAGCAAGTATGTTACGACTTGTTGAGTCAGCCAGAGGAAAGAATGCTTGCATGTTTGCAAGTGTTGTTAGTGATGTTGTTGCATAAGGAGGGAAACAACAAAGAGTTAAAGTGTTGGTTATAAGTTTGATAAAAGAAGCATGAAAGCTTCTACTGCCATCAAAATTTCAGGTAGTATAAAATTTATTAATGGAAGTCATGTAGGTATGAGTTTTTATTACTCTTTTTGCATAATTGTTGAAAGGAAAATTAGGTAAGAATTTCCTCATCCAAAGTTATTTTATAAAATCACATGATTATATTATTGAATGCATACCACTAGATGTGGTAAAGGCTGGAGGCCTGTATTAATTCAAAGCTTTTTAGCTTCTGAATGCACACACTGACATAGTAGAATTTCATGTTAATTTGGTTATGGAGTAATAACCAAAGAATTAAAAGATAAGAACCTGTTATAGGAATGAATGCCAGTAAGCTAGTCATGTATGAGACCAGGACATGGTTAGATATGGAAATATTATGAGCCACACAGGTACTAAAATCTTCCTACCTTTAAATAAAACTTGGGCTACAACCTTTTTTCTAACACTAATGAACGCCACGGAATTATATTCTTGGTGTAGTGTTCGGGTCGAAAAGGAAGACATCCAATTAATTGGAAAGAAAATAGGAAGTATGTGGAGAATGTGTCAGCACATTGGCTAGAATTCCAACTTATGGATGGTGAGATACATGACTGAGATGAAGAGCATTATGTAATTCAATGCAAGGTGCGCTAAATAAGTATGCACTGAGAATTGCACTCGTGCATAGTAAGAGATAGAATTGTGTCTTAAATTCAATGGTTGAATGAGTTTTGTAAGTACATGCATATATATTATTGCATGGAAATAATTGTTACTAATAGTTGAATCGTTGTTAAATCATGAAGTTGAGGACATTTCAGGGAGGTGTTAGACATTGCAATAGGAAATTTGCAAGTCAAGTAGTCACATGAGCATTGACTACAGGAAATTTTCTTGTTCAGAAAAAGAAGTAATGAACTTACAAATATTACTATGAACATGCATATGCATAGAATGACGAGTCGATATAGTTTATTAATTGTTGGGTAATTGTGATTGAATTGCTAAGTGCGGTAAATTCTAAGATCACTACATAAGATTTTGTACATATTACAATTGAATTATGATGTACAACAAATACTGACAATTTGTTGACTGTATGCAAGATGAAACATTACAGGAAAAATGGTATGTAGTTTGGTGCCTGTGGAAAACCACAAGGATGGTTGCATTCATAATATGGAAAAAGCCAAGATGAATTATGAAATAGAATTTCATGTTTTGGGGGAAAATTTGAATTCTATTTTGAACTAATTGGAGTTCCTAAATGAATTCTTTTATGTTTTCTCATGATAATTGCATGTGGGTGATGAAGATGAGATGATGTTGATTAAATTGGAATGTTGACTACAAAGAGTAGCTCGGGGAAGATGCCAATTGGAGACATCTGAGGGTAGTTGGAACTCCTCGAGCCACGGTTCTCTAAGAATTCTAGTCCGGCCTGTTGTTGAAGCCCAAGGAAAGGGAGGTGTAACAGTCGATGGACTGTGTGACAGTGAAGGTGCACACTCCTAGGGTGGGACAAGCATGTGGGGAAGAGAGACCGTTGGTTGGAATGTTGTTGGGGTTTGGTACCTTGGCCTAGACCATGATGATATGGAAGTCTTCTCAATCAAAATATAAGTATCAATTCTATATTCATTGTATGCTATGTATCTCGTAATTTGTATACATGTTATAATGTTATTAGAATTGCATGTATATATCTTGCGTGTATATATATTGCATGTATGCTCTAATGTTGCTTCTGAATGAATAGGTGTACGATTAGAGTGTTTACGTATGTGGAGTCATAACACTGCTGAGAGTTTATAAATGGATGGAACATCATGGATCTACATCCATTCGGTGCTTTCAATGAGGTTTAATTGAAGCATGTAACAAGGAACAATAAGCTGAATGATTTCCTGAAGCAACTCTATGGAATAGAGCAATTGAGTTTCCATTGCAGTATGGATACCATAATTGGTGCTTGAAAGTAAAGATGGATAATGGGCTTCCAATAGCTAAAGCGTGGAGCTTTTTGAAGAATTTTTGAATTATATATGTATAAACAAGGGGAGGGGATTGTAATATCCCCCGATAGAACCTCAGTTGTAATTATGAATTATAAACATGTTTGTTAGGTTGGTGAGCCAAGTTATAATAAGATAGGAGGCTTATGTGATGATTAGGCCAGGAGCATATTTTGTATATGTAATTATGAAAAATCATTAATAAAAATATACACATCATTGCGTGTAGACCGATCGCGAAGAAAGAGTGATAGGGGATTAAGCTTCCACAAGGTTGGGAAAGGGAGGGGGATAAGTGTTTGGGCCTAGGGGATACGCTAGGAGGATTACCTCTAGAAGAATAATATTTTAATATTATTTCCTAAAGACTAAGGTGTACATAACATGTTTTGTTATCCTAAGTTCTTGGAAAGGGGACGTAGGATAAATGGAGCACATGCAGCTCCAGGAAGACAAGTGTCGACCTGGGCTCATGCAGTTAAAATTTGAAGCGTCAGCTGTGTTGGGGGTTCTCTCTGCATTCTTGCATCCTCCGCCTGAAATCATTGGTCGGGGATGTCGACCTCTGGTTACCTATGCACGATACACACCATTGAGAAAACCGCTCACGGAAAGGGGGTTCTCTTGCCATTCCCGATTCGTCATCTGGCCTCTGCATAACCTCACACATATGAGAAACCCGTCGGGGAGGTAAAAGTCAACCTGTGTATCCTGTGAACCCAACCTATCCGCTCTTGTAGAGCCAAGTTTGTACTTGAACCGTTTTTGGGTTTCTTCCATTTGTTTCCTGAGTCGTGTTGTGTCTTAACGTATGGTCGTTTCCATTTTTGGGTCCATAACCAATTCTTGTTGCTATCGTCACCCATATGTTAGTTGAATGTTGTTGCAGTATTTCTTAGGAGATGAATTGAAGAAGCAGGTTTTCGGGTCTGTGAGAAACTCTCTCAGGTGAGAGAGTTTGTTGGGAAGTGAGTTCTCCTGGAAGGGAGTCTCGTAGCAGCTACAGTACTCTGAGACTTCTGGTCCAGCCTGTTGCTGAAGCCCAAGGTAAGGGAGGTGTACTAGTCGATGGACTTGTATTAGTGAAGGTGTGCCCTCCTGGGGTGGAGTAGTCGTGTGGGGAATGAGGGTTTGTGGGTTGTGGGCGTAAGTGGCTCCCAGGATAAAAGATCATTCTTGTTGCTTTGTGCAACTTCCTTGTTGTCCTTGCCAAGCCTAGAATTCCCTTGCTCGGTGGAGTTTAGTCCCAAATCGAGGGTGACCTACTGCTAAGAGTGATGAACAACGTGATCTAAGGCTGGGAGGTTAGTGGAAGGTCTGCACGCAGTTGGTGGATTTACTCCAACTAAAAGATAAGTGTCATTGTTGTCCTTAATTATGTATTTTGTGCATGTTTTGTGATGTTTGAATGTTATCATGTATTCTGTTGCGTATATGAATTACGGTTAGTTCCATTGATTTTGAACTGGTAGCTATAATTCTATGTTTATCGTGATCAAGTGTTTTAAATTCATTAAAATGCATATACGTATCATATAGGTGTATTTTCCGCGTGGTAGTATTACCCAGTCTCTGGAGGGTCAGGGATGTTACAATATGGTATCAATGCTAAGTTAAGTGTCTGAGTAGTGGCGTTGCCCGGCCTGTTGGTGGTTGGGGATGTTACACAACTAAAATAGACCAAGTTAGAATATGAATAGGAGTACATTTAATAATCCATTTCTTGTGTAAATGTATATAAATCCATGTAATCTCGTAGAGGAAAAGAGAGACAGAGTGAGAGGATATGAGAGAACTTGCAAGTCTGTTGTAATCTCCATGATCTGAATAATAAGACAACTGATACCTATGCTTGGTGGACATAGTCCAACATTTGGGTGAACCACGTGAAATCTCTATGTTTCTTATATGTGTGATTGTTAATTATCATATGTGAATTGAGTTTTTTTCCGCATTTGCAATTATAACATTCTTCTCCCTAACATGTTGTATAAAGGAAACATAGATCTCACAATTTATCTACAAAGATGTTCGACAGATCTCATGATTTATCTGCAAAGATGTTTAACAGATCACATGATGGCTTCAGATGTATACCGCAGTTCATTAAACAACTCAAATGGAGACC
>SNQJ01S0043295.1:66309-85331 GCA_010110895.2 Picea sitchensis
CGTAGCAGCTACAGTACTCTGAGACTTCTGGTCCAGCCTGTTGCTGAAGCCCAAGGTAAGGGAGGTGTACTAGTCGATGGACTTGTATTAGTGAAGGTGTGCCCTCCTGGGGTGGAGTAGTCGTGTGGGGAATGAGGGTCTGTGGGTTGTGGGCGTAAGTGGCTCCCAGGATAAAAGATCATTCTTGTTGCTTTGTGCAACTTCCTTGTTGTCCTTGCCAAGCCTAGAGTTCCCTTGCTCGGTGGAGTTTAGTCCCAAATCGAGGGTGACCTACTGCTAAGAGTGATGAACAACGTGATCTAAGGCTGGGAGGTTAGTGGAAGGTCTGCACGTAGTTGGTGGATTTACTCCAGCTAAAAGATAAGTGTCAGTGTTGTCCTTAATTATGTATTTTGTGTATGTTTTGTGATGTTTGAATGTTATCATGTAGTCTGTTGCGTCTATGAATTACGGTTAGTTCCATTGATTTTGAACTGGTAGCTATAATTCTATGTTTATCGTGATCAAGTGTTTTAAATTCATTAAAATGCATATATGTATCATATAAGTGTATTTTCCGCGTGGTAGTATTACCCAGTCTCTAGAGGGTCAGGGATGTTACAATATGGTATCAATGCTAAGTTAAGTGTCTGAGTAGTGGCGTTGCCCGGCCTGTTGGTGGTTGGGGATGTTACACAACTAAAATAGACCAAGTTAGAATATGGATAGGAGTACATTTAATAATCCATTTCTTGTGTAAATGTATATAAATCCATGTAATCTCGTAGAGGAAAAGAGAGACAGAGTGAGAGGATATGAGAGAACTTGCAAGTCTGTTGTAATCTCCATGATCTAAATAATAAGACAACTGATACCCATGCTTGGTGGACATAGTCCAACATTTGGGTGAACCACGTGAAATCTCTATGTTTCTTATATGTGTGATTGTTAATTATCATATGTGAATTGAGTTTTTTTCCGCATTTGCAATTATAACATTCTTCTCCCTAACACGTTGTATAAAGGAAACATAGATCTCACAATTTATCTACAAAGATGTTCGACAGATCTCATGATTTATCTGCAAAGATGTTTAACAGATCACATGATGGCTTCAGATGTATACCGCAGTTCATTAAACAACTCAAATGGAGACCTCTCCTTTATGGACACAAGTTGTGTCTTTCAGAAGTCGAACCGTAACATTGGGGTTGGGAAAAAGGGCATTGGGGTTGGAACTGTCTAGAATGTTGGATGATTGCAAGGTCCACAAACCGTAACATGGCTCTTGAAGTGAATTCATCCGTCAGAAGAATCATCCAGAGTCATTCCACTTTGATTTGTGTTCCTCCATCCGTGGAGCCAATCAACTAGGGGTCGAGCCTCCTCCAACATCAGTTGCTTCAATTATGTTCCCAACTTATCCACCTTGGGGTTTGTGGAAGCAGTGATGGCCCGGGAAAGTGTCATGTGTTTGGCTTGGAGGTGTCATGTGATAGAGGTGGTCGTTTTGAGTTTCAGCAGGGTGCCTAGGAAGAGGATGTTGGATAGTGATGCGGTGGAAAACAATTTGGGAGTGTGGTGAAGAAGAAGAGGGTGCAGAGGGTCATTTCTAGTCACATTGGCCAAAGGAAGGCCACCATATCCAAATGAGCATTCTTGTCTCTGCCAACTTCAACCGGTCCTTATTGGTCTCATCAGTTGTCGTGCCGAATGGATCAAAGAGTTTTCCTCCAGGATACAACTTTGACTCTGGATACACCTCTATATTCCTTTGGAACTCGATGTGATCCAACAACAACAACAACAACACAATTTATGCATTCACATGGAACACTCTACAACAAATTTGGGACTAACATTTATAATCACTAGAAAATAAATTTTCTTGAAAATTTGGGTAACAACATCAGGGTCAAGTTGTTGAAGGGAAAACAACACATTTTTTATTCTATACCACAAGCAATAGTAGATTGAAGTTTATAGCATGATGTCTCTCTCACAAACTTTACATTTGTAGATGCAATTGCTTTGATAAGATCATAACACCAATTTGGGGGATCCAATTGCATATCAATCAATTAGAGTGCTCTCAATAGCACCAAAGGACATGGATGCCATGTACAATTTGATTGCAATCACATCACATGTTCAAAAGAAATAAATTGTGTTTGTCAAATGGTCACATATAATGTATTTGAGTGCCACATAACCGAGCATATCAAAAGTATTGGTGTTGTACTAGGAATTATCCTCTTCCTTTGGTACTTACCAATATGCATTCTTTCTTAAATTCAGGAACCTATTCTCGATGTCCTCTCACTTTTTTTTGAATATGTCCATTAGGTATTCATTCTAGACTTCTTTATTTTGCTACCATTAGTGTGTAACTTCTTCTGATGATTGGATTTTTCATGATGATTTCACCATATAATTAATGACCGAGGTTCTACAATAGTTAACATGATATAGATTTTGCACTTTTCATCACAATGACCAATTCTATGTCACCATAAAACTCACAATTGAGAAATAAAATGATCTTATTTAGGAAGGTGGATTCTGCAATCATGAAAATGATTCACTAACCTAAACCATTTCTTGATGTTGGCTCATGAACACAATGCACTTTCAACCTAAGTTTATGCACACACTACAATGAACATACTTGAACATGTGTTGCTCAAATTCACCCCCAAAACATACAAATTCAAAGCCTTCTTCCCTCTTTGGAGGCCTTCTCAAACCTTCCTAGTGCATAGTATGCATTAGCGAACAAAGTGATCCCAATGAAGATTCAAGAATGCATGTAGATACGTGTAGGAATTGGGAGGAGGTGGTGAGATAGTGACATGTAACATATATGGAGGCCAATGTATCATTGAGACATATCAAGGGGAGAAAATGGAATGAAAACGGCATGGGAGGGGAGGAGGATAGCAGGATTGTTTGGATTGTATGTCATCCAACATCAAATGGTGCATTGCAAGAAAATCGATCAAATCTAATATTGAAGGTCCTTTTTTCCCTAATCAATTTGTAGTGAGATGTATGTAAAACCTTTATGTTGGTTAATAATCGTGGTAAAATTGAGATGCAAGCTAAAGTTTGTTTTTTATTTTCCTTGTTATTTTTGGAATTGAAATTATTTATTTAATGATATAATTTTTCTTTACAATTTTCGATTTAGGATTTTAGTGAAACTTTTTTTTTTATGCTTAATTATGGCTACTTTTTTTTTGTAAGTCAGTGCAGAAATCTATATTACTTGTAGAAAATATGGTACAAAATGAGGATCATGGTCTGCCTAAAAGGAAACCAAACCAGGGGACCCTTACTGCTAGTTTTGATAATCACTCTCGAGGTATTTGGTCTGCCAAAAAATGGAAATCAGACCAGACCTTCCTTATCCAATCTGAGATGCATAGTTAGAGAGAGCTAACTAAAAGCTTCAAAACAAACCAAAATCTACAACAGAACTTAACTATTCTTCTACATCCTGGGCATAACTTCCATTAAAGCTAACATAGTTCATTGACCAGGATCTAAGTGTCGTTACAACATCTGGGGATGATCCTTCCCCCCACCTGCTTGGTCCTTGTTGTCCTCCTTTGGGGAGATTGTTCTGGTTTTCCTGATCTGGGTTGGTGCTCCTTTTCCATCCGCAAGCGTAATGTCCATATGATGGACATATCTTAGGTAAAGGTGGAATTGTGTCGCCAACTGCTCATGTTTTCGTTTTTGGTCATTTTCAACCTCCACTAACAACTTGATAATCGTTTCCAGATCGCTAAGTCAACGTTGGATCTCATCCAGCATTGTCTTAATCTCTCGATGGTCTTCCTGTCTCGGCTCCTCCCACTCTAATTTAAGTTTTCCAATTGACATCTTAGTGAACCAGGCAATCTCTACCATTTTATGGTAGAGGGTCTCCCTGGGACGCATAGCCCCTAGGTCCGTCACCCAATCTACTTCCTTTGCCATCTCACCCCATTATTTGTCGCTCTGCTCCTCCTTTATTTCCTCTTCCCACCTGTTAATTGTTGCCTTCCCCTTCGACGAGACCAGTGTATTGAATGTGCTCTCTGCTTCTCTCATAGCCTTCTCAATCCTAGTTAAGCGCCTCAAAATTTCCAGGATCTCCTTCCCCAGGCCGGACTTCTCTTCCTCTGCGTGTGCTTCAGGCGTGTCATTTTTCTTTGTTTCCCCTAGACCCTGCTCTGGCAGCTCTTCCTATTCCTCACTTCACTATTCTCCTTACCTACTTTGCTCTTGAGGTTGTAATGACCCTTACTACTTAACCCCTTCTGGTTGCAATCTTTTCTGTTGGCCTTCTTCTTATAGTGTTTCCTCATCTGCGAGCCTATACCTCCTATCAATTTTTGCCCGAGGTGGTGATCTCGCCCTTCATTATTTGTTGGTAAGGCTATGCTTCCCATGATGTGATGACCTCTTCCCATGTCCTTTCCTCTGCCCTTACTCGCTTGGGAGTCGGTCGTTCTTATGCCCCTATTTGTCTCGGGGGCCAGTGATTCTTCCTTGGTTATCACCATCTCCTCATGCCTTCATTCTTCCTGGGTATCCGTCCTACTTCCTGACTGTTCTATCTTGCTTTCACCACGACCCTTGCTGATGTTTTGTACTACCTTTCGTCCGCCCACCTGATGCCTATCGTCTTCTTGCATGATAACCGATGGCCAAGTGTAGTGAAAATCATGTTCTTCTTGGGTCCCATGTTCGGTCGAGATGTCTCGTGTCATCCTCCTCGATGTGACCCTCGTCTCTGAAGTTGCCACCGTGATCTCTAGCCGCCAAGTGGATGCAAACTATTCTAAGTTGCCCCCTGGGTATTTTGG
This sequence comes from Picea sitchensis, assembly GCA_010110895.2. Lineage (NCBI taxonomy): Eukaryota > Viridiplantae > Streptophyta > Pinopsida > Pinales > Pinaceae > Picea > Picea sitchensis. The sequence continues at coordinate 71,145 of SNQJ01S0043295.1, forward strand.
TCCATGCCTCGTCTAGTTCATGGCCCTCCCTGTTAACCCCCTCGTTGGCTAGCCTGTCCGCTAGTTCATTTGTCGACCTGCGAATCCAACGAAACTCCACCATGTTCAGGGTTCTCAGATGCTCCTTGATTTTTTGGAGGGATTGCGCAAGGCACCAATGTTGTTGCACCTTGCCCACCTTGGTTCCATACTGGAGTTTCTTCGTCGTGTTGATAACTAGAGTCGAGTCGCCTTCCACATTGGTATTTGTCATACCTTCTCTTCCCAGAATGTCTAGGCCGAGCTCTAGGGCTACAAACTTCATTGCATTGTTTGTTGAATTTCCTATGCTCCCAGCATACAGGCAAATGATAGCTCCTCCACTATCTGTTATTACTCCACATGCTCCTGCCATTCCCGGATTGCCTTTCGTCACCCCTTCAAAATCAAGTTTGAGGAACCTTGTCGGAGGAGGATCCCAGGTACTGACTCTTGTATGGATCTGTGGGTCCTGGGCCACATGTATGTTATAGCTCCAGTCTTTCAAATAGAATAGTTCTAAAATTCGAGAGTCTTGATCTGTGATTTGAGTTGTCTTTGTCAAGGTTAAGGCTCTGCATTGTTTCTCTTATCTAAGATACAATTGTATCCTTTATCTTCTCTGTCAGTTGGCTTTCATTCTTGAAATATCGTCTGTTTCGTTCCTCCCAAATCGCCCATATAACCATCCTCGACGTCAGACCCCAACAAAGGTTCACCACCTCATTTTCATTGTAACTTTATTTCTAGTTTTTGATTGTCGCTCTAATATCCCCTCTGACTCGATTCGATTGGAAGTAAATACAAGCCACCCAATCCCAGATCTTGGTTGTATAGCTGCATTCATCGAGGAGATGATCCGTCGAATCTTCCTTGACCTCACAAAGGTGGCACCGTGAGGGACCTATGAAACCCCTTTTTTTTAGGTTCTCCTAGGTTAGTATCCTCTTGTGTAGGACTAGCCATTCGAACATTTTGATTTTTGGCCACTAAGGGCCCTTCGATATCCTCTCCCAGTGTGGCTCTAGGTTTTCTTGGTCCTGGCCTACTATGTAATATTGGGCCTCTTTTAGGTTGAATTCACCCCCATTTTTCCTACCCCACCTCAATTGGTCCTCTTCTTCAGAGACCCCAATTTTCCTTTTCCCCAATTCCTCCTTAGCCTCTTTCATCACTGTTTCAATCTGAGCTCTATTTTGTGGGTTAAGTTTGTCCCATATCCTCCATTGGGTGTTCCCATCCCTTTGCTTCCAATACTGATAGAATTTTGTTTTTCCTTGCCTAATCATCGCCTGTTTGAGCTCCTCCCTGTCCCGAGTTTCCATTTTGGGTTCATGTTTCCATGCGTCCTCCCAGAACCTCATTGTTCTCCCATTCATGACTTCCCAAAAGTTGTGACTCTGTATCTAGTTTTTATTTCTCTAGGATAGATTCCAAAAGGATGACCCCTCCCTTGTACCCATGAACCTGATCTGCTCCTGGTTGTTGACTTCTGGGGCATATTTAGCCTTCCACAGATTTGCCCATGGCATCGAGCTTTCCTTTACCCATCTCCACCACAACTTTGCCCCATAATCCTCGTTGGTTACTTGTGGGTCTTGTAACCCGACGCCCCCTTTGTTCTTCGATATGCACACCTTGTCCCACGCTACCAATGCCCATTTCTTTTTATTCTCTACTCCTCTCCATAGGAAATCTCTCTGGATGGCTTTATTTTTTGTAGGATGCCTTTGGGGGATGGAAACACCGAGATCATAAACATCGAGATTGCTTGTAGGACCACTTTAGTGAGGATTAGCCGTCCTGCAAGGTTTAGAGCTATGTACGTCCAATTATTTACCCGCTCCTACAATTTGTTGATAACTCCTTCCCACATTGTGTTCCTACACGCCCTATCTGTCAGGGGGACTCCCAAATATTTCGTTGGGAGATTTTTACGTTCAAACCCCATATTGTTGGTCAAGTTCCTTTGGATTGCAGGATTTGTATTGAAAAATTAGTTCATGGATTTGGAGTGATTAATTTCAGCCCCCGAGGCCTCTCTGAAATCCTCTAAGATTTTTTTATAAGCCTTAGCTTCCTTTACCGTGAGGGTTCCATGGAGCAGGGTGTCATCCACGAATTGTTGGTGTGTTGAGGTCATGCAATCTTCAAATGGTTTGAGGCCTTTTATTTCTCCTGCAGACATTGCGTTTTTTATACTCCTACTCAACCCTTCCATCATTAGAATGAACAGGAAGGGGGATAATAGATCCCCTTGTCTTATGCCTCTCGTTGGATAGAAATGCTTGGCTAGGGTCCATTACTAATAGCGAGAAGCTTGTTGTAGAAACTAGGTTTATGATCCATTTAATCCAATGTTGGTCGAAACCAAAAGCTTTCATCGTCTTCACCATGTAGCACCAACTTATTTTGTCATAAGCCTTTGCCATGTCTAGTTGGATTAGCATCCCCCTTTTCCTTTGACTTTTCAGTGTGTGTATTATTTCATGGGCTTGTATGATATTATCTAGAATCTGTCTCCCTTCCACAAAGCCCGCATGTTCCTGTGATATCAGGGTTGGATGGAGTGGTTTCAATCTATTGGCTATGACTTTGGAAATTATCTTATACACCACATTGCACAGAGCTATCGGCCTGCAACAATCTGGAGTTTTGGCTTCATTTTCTTTTGGGATCAGAGTGATCATCGTGGAATTTAGTTCCTTCAGGATGGAGGCTAAGCATTTGGAATCCTCCACTATGCCATAAATCTCATGCTTAACCACATCCCAACAGGCTTTGAAAAATTCCACAGTGAATCCATCTGAGCCTAGGGCCTTTCCAGTAGGCATCTCCTAGACCACTTGGTTGACTTCTTCCTTTGCTATGGGTTTGCACATGATGACATTATGTTCCTCTGTGACCATCTTGGGGATGTGCCTAATTATCCTCTGGATGACAACAGTCCTGTCCCGGTTGGGTTCTTTGGCTATCCCCTGGAAGTGTTTGACTAGTGTGTTTTCAATGTCCCGGTGGGACACTCTTTCTATCCCATCTTGATCCCGAATATTCAAGATTTTATTATGAGATCTTCTTGCTATCGTTGTTCTATGGAATAAATTAGTATTCCTCTCCCCTTCCTTAAGCCACCTGATTTTGGATTTTTGTCGCCAAAGGGTCTCTTCGTGCTTACATATTGCTTCCCAGTCCTGGATTAATTGATTTTCTTCTTTTTTCCTTTCCTTTGTGTATCCCTCTTGGATGCATTTCTCTTGCAACTCTCCCATTCTGTCCTCGAGCCTTTTTTTCTCCTGGTCGATGTTCCCAAAAACTTCTTTGTTCCACTCTTTAAGTCTTTGTTTTATGTACTTGAGTTTCTTGTGTAGTCTGAACATCCTTGTCCATTGATCTGGGAGTTCCTCCTGCCACCATGTTTTGATGTTCTCCTTGAAAGTAGAGTGGTTGATCCATAATCTCTCAAATCTGAAGGTCCCGTTCTTTGGTGTTATCTGAAAATTTGCCTCCAATTGCACTAGCTAGTGGTATGATCCTCCCCAGGGAAGGATACTTCAATCCAAAAGCCTTCAATGTCGTATTAATGATGGATTAAAGGACTAGGAATGCTGTTTAGACTTCGATGATGGTCACGGTGAATGCTAGTCTTTGTTATTCAGGAGGTGGAAGCCATTGCTTGTTGATGTCCACTAAGATCCATTATATCTATGAGTGGCCATTGCTTGTTGTGATGTCCACTAGATCCATTATATCTATGAAGGCTTAGAATTCTTCTACATCATTATCCAATCTCCGGTTACCCCCTTTTTTCTCAGCCAAAGTTGTGATAATGTTGAAATCCCTAGCCATAATCCAATGATGATTACTGGTCCGCTCCTTTAGAGTTTCTAGATCTAGGAGCATTCTTCTTTTTCCCTCCAACGCTTGTGGTCCATACATGTTTGTGCAAAGGACCTCCTCTGTGTTCCCTATCATTTGCATTTTAATAGATAATGTGTGCATCGTGGCTTCAACAGAGAGTGGGTTCACCGATTGTGGGTTCCACATGATGAGTATTCCTTCTGCCGTGTTTTGACTCTCTACAACCAATAACTTGTACTTATGCCAATATTTCTTACTGATTATTTCCATTATGTCCATATTGCATTTTGTTTCTTGTATGAAACAAATATAAGTTTGTTCCTTCCTCAGTCTGTTTTTAAGGATTCGTTGTTTTCTTGCGTTGTTCAGGCCTCTTATATTCCAAGTAATAACTTTCATTTAAACATGTGGGGGGAGTTAGGAAAGAGATTTTTAAGCTTACCTGAGTTTATCAGCAGAGCGCCTAGTTCTTGTACGGATACACTGTTTGATTTTCTCCCTTTCTTTTGCCTTGCCTGCTTGGGTGAGTGTTGTGGATGTCCATCTCTGGTTTTAATACCTAGGTGTCCTATTTCTCCATGCATGCTCTTGGTTCCTCTGGTTTTCTCCTCCTCCCTAAGAAGGAAAAGGTATTGAATGCGATCCAGTTGCTCCATTGGAATATTGTCGACTCCCTGCCTTTTCCATTGTTCCAATACGTTCGGGAGGTCTATCCCTTCCCTTTCCACAATGTCTTTGACGTCTAGGTCTTCTGTTCCCACCTCGCTAAGTGTCATTTCTAAATTTCTGTCTACCTCCTGCATTGGGGTATTTGCGTCTTCTCCTCCTCCTTCCATTGTGCTCACATTGCATCCCTGATCGCCTTTGGTGTTTTGATTTTTTGTGGTCTCATGGGTTTCCTGTTCATTTATCTCCCTTGCTTTTGTCCTTTTCTTTTCCTCTTCTTCCCCATGTTTGGGGTTTACCCTTCCTTCTGCTCTATTCCTTACTTTTGGGTTACTCCCCGTCGGGGGCTTTCCTTGTCTCTCATTTCCCCTGCCTTTGTGGTTTGTCCTCACAAATCCGTCCTCATCCTGTTGTTGTTTAGAGTTTTTTGGTTCCAGTTTTTTGTTTAGAGGACATTCTCTTAGTAAGTGTCCATGTTCATGACACCTTCTACATCGAAAAGGGATCTGCTCATAGTCTGTACTTTGGATCCATTCTTCATCCCTGAATTCCAGAATTATGGCCTCCGAAAGAGCCCTCGACACATCCATGTCAATACAGATCCTCACATAGGATGTATACCTCCATTTTAATGTTGCTTCAAACATCTTAACATATTTTCCAAGCTTGTTCCCTATCACTTCGAAGGTGGACGACAACCAATAATCTAATGGTAGGGAATAAATCCTAAGCCAAACTGGGACGTTTTTAAAGGTCTTCTTCTTTGGAGAGAAGTTTTCCTTCCACGACCGCATGTACAGCCCTACTGAGGCATGGAAATACAATCCCCCCTCAAAGATTTTATCCTTTCCCTCTAAGTTCATGCAAACTACAGTGAAGAAACCTTTTTGATCCTAGGTGGAGGTCTACTTCTCCACTCGGCTTCCATGGTATTTTATCCAACTGCGCAGAGTCTTTTTTGTGGGCCACAGACCCATAAACTTGTAGATTAGGGAATGCGTCTTCATCTGATCCCGAAAGAGTTGAGTTTGGGGATCTTCCAAGATAACTTTTGGGATTAAAGTTGTTTTTGGCTTACATGGATTATGTCCACCTACCCCACTGGGGTTAGTCGTTTCTGGTGAATTGTTTTGGGCTTCCCTGGCCTCCTCCCCCACGTAGTGATTTTTTCCTTGGTTAACCTCTTGATTATTCTTAGTCCCTGATACCGAGGTACCTATCAGGGGTTCCTTAAATCCCATGTTGTGTGGGCCTTTCCCTTTTTCCACCACTACCTTCTTGTAGGAGGGAGTTTCACTCCCTCCCCATCTAGTCACCATGTTGGCCGCTGCTTGAACCGTAACCGACGAACCCTAGCCTTGAAACACTTGTCAAAAAATGTCAGAGCTCACCTATTGCTCCTTGCAAGAGCCAACAATATCCTAATTATGGCTACTTGCCAAGGTGTCGTTTGGAGCTTTTGACCTGGATTTCTTCCTAGATACCATTATCCTTCCAACAAAGTTTGGACCACCTTCAACTTCCCTTTTACTACATGACAAGAACCATAATTAACTTTTTACTTTGCAATATAGAGTCCTGAAATGATCATTTTGTTTACTAATTTATTCGAAGATAGACTAGTTTTCTCAGTATTATTTTTTCTCAGCTTGCATGTAAAAATATAACAATCCCTTTGGTACAAAACCTTAACTTATAAAAAACTAATGTGCTCTAAAAAGTAGAAAGAGTGTTTGATATTTTGGTGGCGATAGAGAAATTTGGCAATAGCCACCATGCACTCTTCCTATTTCAAACACAAGAAGTTATGGTAAACCACAAGTTATGTGTGCATAGATGATGTGGATGCAAGTGTGCAAGTTCTAAAATTACCTTTTTTACATTAAATATGCTTGTGTAGAAATTGCAAATGCAATAAAATGATAAACTAAATTTCGGGGAGAAATCCAAACAATCAATTCTATTACAAGGTCAAGCATCATAATGCTCATGAAGACAACACCCACATTATGAATCTCTTATTAAAGCGTACCTATGTCCATGACATAATTGGGAATATCTTACCTAAATCCTATTTCTGATTTTATTCTTCCAAATTTTATTTTCTAACTTTCATATTTTAAATTATTATTCCCCTCTCTTACAAAATCTCTTAAACAAATTATTTTACCATTTCCTACTGCTGGAAAGAAAAAAAAATCCGTTTAAAAAAAATACAAATTAAATTATTTACCCTTTCTTATTACAAGAAAGGAAGTGAAGGACAAGAACAGTCAGTCTCAACCATACTGACATTAATCCACACAAAAGGAAGTGAAGGACAAGAACATTCGGTCTCAATCATACTGTAGACATTAATCCACAGAAGCGATATAATTTTATTATTGAATTCAGAGTATAAATAATAAAACTTGACCTTTACCCGTCGCCTGAGAGATTCGAACTCTCGCGGGGAAACCCCATGTACTTAGCAGGCACACGCCTTAACCACTCGGCCAAAGCGACGGTCTTGATATTAAAAATCATTTTTACTACTTAATAGTTGTCACCAATCATTGGAATTAATTAATTAATTATATACTCCCTCCAAACTGCTGTCAGGGTTAAGTTCCTTACGTGCCAAGTCAGTTTGAGCAGAGCATGCTAATAATGAGATTCATAATCGTCGTTATGTATTATTAAAAAAAATAAAATCAAGTATAAACATTTTCATTATTTAAAATATTTGGGATTTTTTTAACTTTTAATGTTTATTTGTTGAGAAATTAAATAAAAAATGTTAAGATATTTTTTAAAATTTTAGTTTATTGACATGTGATCTCTATCTTCTATTCCAAGTCGTAAGAGTATTTCCCATTTCTTAATGTCAATAATTATACTCATTAAAAGTCTACGGAGCTATATATTCTACCTTTTTCTGGATTTGAACTTGTGACCTTTTAAGAGGAAATACATGTTCTTAACCATTAAGCCCACTCAACACATGTTGTTAAGAGCTCAATATATTATTTGTGGAAATTGAACATCGATGAAAAGGATAACAAATTCATCCTAACCACCCAACCTAAATCCAATTAACTCAATAATATAATACATATCTATAACTTAAATAAAGTTATAAAAAAAAAATAATCACACAATAACTCTTACCTAAATTTACCCAATAACTCAATAATATAATATATATATCTATAACTTGAATAAAGTTATAAAAAAAATAATCACACAATAGCTCTTACCTACATTTACTTTATTTAATGATACTTATATGTATGCAGACACTTCTCATAACTAAACAATTTTGTGTAAAAAGTTAACAGATACATAGATTACAAAAGTGTTATAGCGAAAACTATATATCAATGCTATGACATTATGTTATTGAAATTTTGGCTTGAGAGTTAAAATCATCCTCAATCCACCCCACCCCAAGATGAATTGGCCTAAAACCAAGCCCTTTAGGTTTGATAAAGTAATCAATATAGTTTAAATATACATAATAGTTGTTAAAATGTAATACACATATATTTTTAAAAATGAGTGAGGTTATAAAATTTTATAATATTATTTTGAAAATATTGATGAATACTATTAAATAATTACTCATATAAAAAAATAAATTATATTGTAAAATAATTACTCATATAAAAAAATGAATTATATTGTAAGTTTACGACTAAAGCTTAATAACCTTGTTAAATGTTTACTATAATTTTATGTTCAAATCTCTTGTGATTTGTATAATACATATTCTATATACGTTTGTCGAGCATGAGTAGATACGGTTTGGTAGAGGCCATTTCATTTTGTGCAACATATTAGTGATTTGTATAATACATATTCTATATTATTTGTGATTTGTATAATACATATTCTATATAGGATTGTCGAGCATGAGTAGATATTCTATATAGGATTGTCGAGCATGAGTAGATAGGGTTTGGTAGAGGCCATTTCATTTTGTGCAACATATTAATTATTGGGAAGGTGGGCACATATCCTTGTCGTAGTATATTCTTCATCAAAATTGATACTATGAAAGTTTATAATCTTGTTTAAAGGTTATTTATTTTAGATTTATATAAATCTCCAAGCTTTATGTATGTTTTTTTAGTCTTTTTATTTATTTGTGTAAATCATAAATAAATAGTCATGTTTTGATATATTTGTTAGGGTTGTTCCATTACTCTTCTAATGTATGTTATCGTAGTTTAAGTTTAGGGTTATCTTAATTACAATCAAGTAGGCTAGTGTATAATCAAAGGCATCTCATTCCTTGAAATGACTTTGAGAATAATATGTTAATGGACATTTTGTTAATGAATCATGTTTCGTTGTTTTTGAGGATCAATGTTTATGGGATAACATTATGAAATGTTTCCAATTCTTTTGTGTAAATTTTTGTTCTAAATTTAGCGAGCTAAATCATAGTGCTACTAGCAAAACCACAATGGGTTTCTAGACTAACTAGAGGGTCAATAATGGTCATAGATATTGATCCCAGGCAAAGTCGTCAAATTTCATGGTACCTTGTTTACCTTCTAAATGAAGATAAGGAGCTATGAGAGGTGGTGGTGTAGAGGTTGAAAAGAAGATTCAGAAATGACTTATGAGATATCATTTTTTGGATTCTCTAGGTAGAGTAAATAATCAACCATGACCCTGTTAAACTAGGAGAATATGCAAGAGACACACGAAAGAGACTAAATGAGAGATATGTATTATATCAATGTGCTTCAAAATTACATAAAGTGGTATTGTATATATATCTAGAAAGTTAATTTATTCTCATTAGGAACCGCTCACCTAATTACATAAATACATTAAGTTAAATGTCATTTGTCATATGTGACTTATTTATCACTTTATAACATTACAACAAGACATTCATTATTCCTTAGATACAATAAGAATTATAATATATAACACCCCCTCTTAATATTTATTTGATTTTCCATGACTCCTAACATTTCTTGGAACTTCTCAAACTTATCCTTGTTGAGTGCTTTGGTGAAGAAGTCTTCCACTTGCTCTTGAGACTTGTAATAAATCAATTCTAACTCTTTGTTCTATACTTGTTCTTTGATATAGTGATGATGAATTTTGACATTTTTTTTTCGAATGATAAATTGGATTCTTCTTCATCTTGATGGCACTTTGGTTATCACAGTGCGACGTGGTTGGTTGCATTTGTGGAAGCTTCAAATCATATAAAATTCTATGTAACCACATTGCTTCACATGTTGCTCCAATTGCTGCTTTGTATTCTACTTTTTTTGTTGAAAGAGCTACTAAAGGTTTCTCTCTACTTGTCCAAGAAATCACTCTACAACCAAGAGTAAAAGCATAACCTACTATATATTTTCTTTCATCGGTATCACCTACCCAATCTGCATCTAAAATAACTTTCAACATGAAGTTATCATTTTTCTTAGGTACAATACCAAATTGTGAAGTAGCTTTGATATGCCTAACTTCTCTCTTGGTTGCATTCCAATGTTTTTCCCTGAGACAATTTAGAAACTGTGATAGTCTTCCATTTGCAAAAGTTATGTCCAGTCTAATTGTGGTAAGATATATCATTAATCTGAGATGATGATGATAAATCAATTAATTAATGGCCACATCATATTTATCATCTTTTGAAAGATTTAAGTTTACCTCCATCGGTGTTTTACTCACATTGCAATCTTCCATTCTAAACTTGTTCAACAATTTTGAAGCATACTTTTCCCGTGAGATAAAATTCTTGTTTGGTTTGTTTTCATACTTCAATGCCTAAATAATAATGTGATAATCCCAATTTATTCATATCAAATGATTTGCAAAAAGATTTTATTTTTCTTCTTGAATCAAATCGTCACTATTACATGTAATGATTAAATCATCAATGCATACAACCATAACAATAACTTCTTCACCTTTTTAATTAATATACAAGTTAGGATCATAATGATTTCCTTGAAACATCTTGACCTAAGTTACTTATCAATATTTTCATGCCATGCTTGAGGGGCTTGTTTTAATCCATGCAAGGCCTTCACTAACTTACATGTCAATTTTTATTGTCCTTCACTATCAAATCCTTTAGGATGCAACTCCATATACACTTGTTTTTACAAATCTCAATTTATAAATGCAATTTTTACATCCATCTGGTGTACCTACCATCCAAATTGTGCTACAAGAGCTAACGACATTCTAATTGTGATCAATTTTGTAGTGGGGGCAAATGCTTCTTCATAGTTTATACCATCTTTCTATGTATATCCTTTTGCAACTAACCTACTTTTATATTTATCAATAGAACCATATGATTTGAACTTAGTGTGATATACCCATTTGTAGCCAATTGGTTTCTTATTTGGAGGTAATTCCACTAACTTCCAAGTGTTTTTTCATCAAAGCATCATATTCTACGTGCATTGCATATGTCCATTCTTGTTTCTCTTTGTTTCATTAAAATAAACTAGATCATAAGAATGCACAAATTTACTCATCAATGCAAGATTTACCTATTATGTTGATTTTGACCTTGTTCTTCTCTCACCTTGTTGCATCTCATTTGGATTTGCATCTTGAAAAGTCTGATAGAACCATTTTGGCCTTTTTTTAAACTTATTTTCATCTTTACACGACTTACTTCCATCTTGTCCCAACTCCAACTCTACGTTTTCTTCCTCCTCTTCTCTTCTTCACCTCCTATATGTGATTGGAGTTTTGATTTAAGTTCTTCATTATCAACTTGAAAAACTTCACCTTTCCATTTAGATGCATGCACATGTGGGGATCTCTCATCAAAAGTTACATTTCTACTTATAACGACATTTCTATTTATTGGATCATATAACTTGTGTGATTTTTTTTCAGTTTTATATCTAATAAAGTTACATTTCCCACTTTTAGCTTCATATTTATGTCTATATGTATCTTAAACATGTCCATATTCCAAACAACCAAAAAATTTGAAATTGGTTGCCTCTAGTTTCTTTCTTGACTAGGGTTCATAAGGATTCTTACCATGAACTACCTTTGTTGGACTTCGATTCAACTAAAAACATTATTGTCTAGATTGCTTCAGCCCAAAACCGGTCACTAAGATGGCACCCTTTCAACATGCATCTAGAAATCTCCATAATAGACTGATTATTTTGCTTTGCTACACCATTTTGTTGTGGGTTTTTTGTAATATAATATGTTATTGAATACCATGATGATAACAAAAATCATGAAATGCATGGGATTCATACCCATCTCCTTTATTACTTTTTAAAACCTTAATGTGCTAGCCACTTTCATTTTCAACCACAACCTTGAATTTCTTAAAATTAGGATGGCTTAGCTTATACACCAACTAAGATCACCTGCAGGCTTATTTTGGTATCTCAAATTTTAATGATAGTATATATGGATAGCATACCCTGAGGCTAGGTTTTTTTTGTATAATTGAAACCTATCTCAAATACTATATAGGTGGAAAGGAATCCATTTGTATCACTCTTGAAATCAAACCTTATTTTCGAATTAGTGCTATACAATCCAATGGTTAACAACCACATCCAAATCCTTGGTAAACATTCATGTTCCACCCAACATAAAAAAAATCTCCATATGTTCAAACAACATAATCACTTGAGCTTACTTTGGTGTTTCCTTCTTAACTCCCTTATCCCACCTAGTAGGGTATATGGTATATATAAGGGAAGCTTACCTTGATTGAAACCCTCATCCTTTCTTGTCGTGAGAGTGTATAGCTTGGCATGCCTATTTAGTAGGGTATGTTGGTCCCCTAATCTTATGCTTTTGTCAGATTTTATAGCCTTGCATTAATGTTTATGGTGGTCAATTTAGCCTTTTTTGTTGTCAGAGTTTATAGCCTTCCATAAGTGTTTTCTACAATATATATCCTCACTTCCATATTTACTAAGAAAACATTTTGCACTAAGTTGAAGAAAAAAATTTGGATCTTGATGCACAATATGCATTGTTAGATTTTTGTGTGCAATGGTCTAATTGTGCATACATTGCGCTAAGCTATAGTGAATGGGGTTGGTGATTATTGATTTCCTATTTACTAGGGGTTGGGGTGTTATATGCATGGATTTAATTTTCACCCTTCTCCTTAGTGCTTCTCAATTATATCCTTTGCAAAATAAATTTAAAATAAAAAATCATTTGTTGCATGAGATTTCTGGAATTAAACTGTGTAAGAGATTTTGAAACACCCAATGTTTTGATTGGACACTCCACCCATCGTTAAGGACAAAAGAAGGTTAAGAATGGAAAAAGAGTGTTCGAGAATAAATATGAAGGGATAAAGAAGATAATTGTTGAAGAAAGGAACAAAAGTCAAAGGAAAGGTGAAAAAAGATTTAAAGTAATCAAATAGTCATTAAGATAATGATAAGAAATTAGTCGTTATGATAGTGATTAAAAATTAAAATTATAATTGAAGGGGAACCGATGCTAGGAGAATAATTGAAACTCGAGAGTGAAGGAGAATGGACCTAGAATGTAACTTCCCTAGCCTCCCAGGTTGGGCCATGCCACACAAAACCTTCCAAGTTCATCACTGATACGGTGATGTAATGTTACCTAGATTATTGTTGGGAAAAGACACATCAAAAGTCTAGTGCGCAATTAACCTTGTGTGTTAAGATGTGTGCATTAAGAATTGGTGCCACACAATACAAATTTTATTGTACATGGAAAACATTGGTGCACGGTATAGAGTTGTGATGCGTGCAAAACCAGTGATGCACGGGTGTGCACACTAGAATTTGGGATGTTAAAATCATCTAAGAAATCCGAAGAAAGGATTATGAAAAAAAATGGTGCAAAATTTTCGTGTAGATGTTGCATGAAATTATCTAAAAATCTTAATTTTCTGCACATTTTGCAAAATTAGCAGTGATTAGAGCAGGACAAAATAAGCACATAATGTCAAAAGCATGGAAGATGCAGAAAGGACTTCCAGTCCCGATGATGAATTCGAAGATCTGTATGTTGGTTTGGGTGTTGATGGTAAACAATACAAGGAGAAGTGAATGAACTTGGTATATATAAACCATAAAAGTATAACAAAAATATGTACATAGCTATAACGATGATAAGGAGAGGCTTATGAGAGCCAAAGAGTAGCAAGATGGCTTCAATGTCAAATTGATGCAAAGCTTGGAAAAAATAGAAAATAAAGTGGATAAGGGGACATATTCAAGTAGATAAAGAAGTCGCAGGTCTCATGATGAGAAAATAAGAGAAGAAAGAAGTGTTGATAAGCATTGATTTCACTCTCCAAAGAATTTGTTCAAGAAAGAACGCAGTAGATCAAGTCCATCTCCTATCATAAAATATAAGAGAATAATTGGGGTGGACGAGCTACAGGGAGAAATGAATAAGATCAAGCCTCCTATCTTTGACGGTGAGCATAAGAATGATAAGGATGCAGAAACATGGTTGTTAGGTATGAGGAAATACTTTTAGCTACATAATTACTCCTCATAGGAAGAAGGGAAAAATGTCATTTAACAACTCAAGGGAAAAGCATCAATATGGTGGGATCAATGTGTGCAAGTGCAACACATTGATGAGAAGAAGGTTACTTGGAGGGAATTCAAGAAATATTTAACCAAGCACTACTATGAT
>SNQJ01S0043296.1:24108-47206 GCA_010110895.2 Picea sitchensis
AGGCACTCAATGATGATCACAATAATGCAGGGAAATAAACAATGGCACATTCAACATCAGTCATATATATGAGAAACACAGAGACAGATATTTCCCGAGGAAACCCATACAGGGTAAAAACCTCTTCTTCTTTATATGCTAAGTAATATTTACATTATTTACATTATCATACATATGAGCATTGACTCATTGTGAGGCTACAACCTCTGTTTTTGCAAGCTGCAACTTGCTGAGAGCACCAACTCTCTGTTTTTCTCTAGCACCCACTAGAAGGAAGCACCAACTCCCTGGTTTCTCTAGCACCAACTAGAAGGACGCACCGACTCCCTGGTTTCTGTAGCACCAACTAGAAGGAAGCTACTACTCCCTGTGTTCAAGCACCCACTTGAACCTCTGAGGACACCAATCCTCCTTAGCACCTCCCTACCACCCTGGATTATCAATATGTGTTACTGAAACTTATTACAGTGATATAATGCTTAAAAACAACTTACTAGTCTCATCACTATTCTACAAGATTTCGCTGCTCCGTTTGCCTCCCAGTCTTCCTGCATGCATACATTGCACTTTCTATTCTTTTTCCTTTTGTGCTCTGTACACCATTCCCATTCAATGCCCCTTTTCTCTTCTGCCATACCATCTCCTGAACTTCACCTCCTTATTCCTGCATGCATCACCCACCGCACCAACAACAACATCATCACTTCTCTGTCCCGTGTACTTATAGCTTCTGTACACCTTGTGCATGCAATGTACACCATGCCTCTGCCTGCTCACATTGTGTTAATCTCTTCCACATCTCGATTTCTCTGTTTGATCATCATGGTAACCCTTTATCTTTTCTGGCGGTTTTCCCATGCATTCAACATCACTGGATGTCATGCTAAGATTCCTCAGCCTCTCTGGCAGTCGAGACTCTTCGTCTTCTCTAGCATAGTTGAGCTTATACTTTTTTCTTCAGTTACAAACTTCAACGCTCATCCACTTGTCAGTTTCCTCCATGAATAGTCTTTGTTCTACTGGATGATCTCTTGAGACTCTTCACCTCCTCTGTCAATCACCTCGAAGTGTCTTCGAGTCCTCTGGTAGAACTCATCATTGGTTTCTGGCAGGTTCAATGTGTTTTGCAACAGTAGCCCTTCGATATCCTTCAGTTTCATGTGCACCGTTGAATGATATTCATAAGCTTGCCTTTATTTTGTATTTCATCATTTCGGGTTTCCTATTGCCAAGTGTCTCGTCAGTCCATGTCACAATCTCCGAAACTCCGAAACGGAGCTTTTCTGCGCTAGCTCCTTCCTCTATATGACCATGGCCATGACCAAGTGCTTGTTCATAAAGTGCTTTTCGAGATTTCATTTTTCAGCATTTCGGGACTCCTGATGTTGAGAGTCTCTGACTTCTCCATCTCCCGGTAACCGAAATCCTAGTCTCCAATACATCGAAGGGGGTCAGATCAATGGTCCACGATCTCTTCAAACCAATGGCTCAGATCATTTCGCGATTTATCAAATTGCGATTTCGACATTCCTGTGGTGAATGTTCTTGATGCTTCCAACTACCGTTCTGTGAAACTCTGAAATGGCGTGGGATCAACGGTCCCAATCGACCCTTGATCTGACGACTCAGATCATTTCGTGATTTCGGAATTCCTGTGGTATTGTTTCTTGCCTCTCCAAGTCACGATTCGTGAAACCCCGAAATGGAGTCTTTGACATACTTTGATCTTCTGCCACGCGCCCCTCTTGGATAAACGGTCAAGATTTTATCGAGACTTCGCAACTCCACGAGCCTTCGTTGTGCCTAATGAACGGTCCATATTTGGCCTCGATCTAACGGTTGAGATTATTTCATGATTTCGCATATCGCGAGTTCGAGAGGTGAAAGGCTAGAGAATTTCATACCTTTGACTTTCCAGTCAGCGATGTCGATCTGTGTCCATGTGTCCTACCCATAGATGGACGTTCCTCCTTCTTTTGGGATTTTGTATACCCACTTCTCCTTTCACTTTAATGAACATGCAGGTTCTCCCTGATCCAATGATGGTCAGAACTTATGCTCAGATCTGACGCCTGAGATCTGTCCTCCTCTTCTTCGTGTTCTTCTTGTCTACAATCAGATCTGACGGTCCTCCTTATTTCGGGAATTTAAATAGGATCCAATGATCACTGACACTTCTCCTCCCGAGCTTGGGCACTGCGATCGACTCTGCTCTAATTACTCCTGAGCTTACTTTGTTCCTATTTTTCATCGATGCTTACTCTGATCTTGTCATCAATGACCTGCCTACAATCATTTGCACGTTTGCTGCCATCTTTGCTGCTATAGTTGACATCAATGACAAGCATACACTGTTTATAAAAACATGCCAACACATTCCCCCATATCTTTTATCGTGGTTGGTCTGTGCGCAACGATGTATTTTATATTAATCATGAGTCATGTACAAAGTAGGTGCATTGGCCTTTGACATCTAGGCGTTCCGGCCCAATACCAAAACATAAGCATCCCAACTTATAATAACTGGATCACCAGCCTATAACACATATCATATACATGAGGCTCGTTGTCCTCCATACTGCGCGCAGTATCCTGGAATGTGCATATTACATCATTTTACTGTGCAGTTCATGCATGCACTATGCCACATGACGTGCATTACCAAATGATGTCAAAACAACTCACCAACTTAAGTACATTTATATTACATTACAATTGGGTTCGACCAAGGGATATTACAATCCCCTCCCCTTATTTATGCATTGTCCTCAGTGCATCATACACCCATATATAACAAAGTTTTCAAAAATATTCAA
This sequence comes from Picea sitchensis, assembly GCA_010110895.2. Classification (NCBI taxonomy): domain Eukaryota; kingdom Viridiplantae; phylum Streptophyta; class Pinopsida; order Pinales; family Pinaceae; genus Picea; species Picea sitchensis. Next base: position 26,925 of record SNQJ01S0043296.1, read on the forward strand.
AAAGATGTGGGTATTCTATTCGCATTGCATCTTTATTCTCCCAAGTAGCATCCTCAGGACTGTACCAGGTCCATTGAACCTTTACAAGCCCTATGGCTCGGTTCCGGAGCTATTTGACCTTTCGGTCCAAAATGCGCACTGGATGCACTTGAAAAGTGCCTTCTTGCTCCACCTGAATCACATTCTAGTCAATAACATGATTAGAATCAGGTATATATTTATTTAGCAATGATACATGGAAAACATTATGATCAGACATAGATGCAGGCAATGCAATCATATAAGCAACTGGACCAATCCTCTCTAGGATTTCAAAAGGCCCACAAAATCTGGCTGCCAACTTGGCGTAGCTTCCCAGCTATTGTAACAAATTTTGGAAATTGCTCTACTCAATATTTTTATCCCAAGCACCAATGGGATTCTTTGATGCAACTCCGTAGGGAAGAGTTCTGAGCAGAGTTTCTTCAGATTTCAACATTCTTGATGTAGACATTCCTTTCAGCTTTGTCATCTGCATGATATCTACTATGAATTTTTACAACAGTCTTGTAGTTGTGGTTGTTGTAACATGGCAAGTTTTGTGTGCCGCCATTCCAACGATTTATTTGACCTTTCAACTCCAGAAATACTATTTTTCTTCTGCTAAAGAACTGATCATACTGAACGGTACAACGAAATCACCTATTGCAAATCATTTTGGTGAGTCCATATCAGGAACAATGACCATTCGGGCTTTCAGGGTTGAGGATCAGTTTTTGAAGAAGAACTTCGACCTTATTGACAAAAATTTGAGCCCCTTTTTCCATAGTTTCTCAGCGAATGAATGGTTGATTCAGCATCTGGAGATGTTAATTGCAACTGTTCTTTGCTCCTCTGCTATTACTATGGCTCTACTCCCAAAGGGTAGCTTTAACCCTGGATTTGTTGGGATGGCCCTATCTTATGGTCTATCATTGAACATATCATTGGTTTCCAATATTCAAATCCAATGTACGCTTGCAAACTACATTGTTTCTGTAGAACACATCAAATAGTACATGCACATTCCAAGTGAGGCACTAGCAGTTATAGAAGATCTCAGACCACCAGATAATCAACCCTTGCATGGGAAGTTGGAATTACAAGACTTAAAGATTAGATACAGATCCAACAGTCCCCTTGTTTTACGGGGCATTACATGTACATTTGAAGGAGGGAAAAAGATTGGCATTGTTGGTTGAACAGGAAGTGGGAAGACCACTCTCATTAGTGCCATTTTTCGATTAGTTGAACCGGCAGGAGGTAGAACCCTTATAGATGGTTTGGATATTACCTCTATTGGGCTTCATGATTTGTGGTCATGCCTTGGGATTATTCCTCAGGAGCCAACTCTTTTTCGTGGAACTGTTCGCTTCAACCAAGATCCATTATCTGAGCACTCAGATTTGACAATTTGGGAAGTTCTGAACAAGTGTCAACTTGGAGACATTGTAAGAGGGAAGGTGGATGGCCTAGATGCACTAGTGGGGGATGGCGGAGAGAATTGGAGTGTTGGGCAAAGACAATTATTTTGTTTGGGACATGCATTTCTAAGGAAAAGTCGAATCTTTGTTCTGGATGAAGCAACATCATCAACAGACAATACTATAGATGCCATTCTCCGGACAATAATTAGAAAGGAATTTGCATATTGCATTGTAATTATTGTTGCACATAGGATACCTACTATTATAGACAGTGACATGGTTGTTGCCATTAGTGATGGTGAGATGGTGGAAGGTGATCATCCATTGAAGCTGATGGAGAGGGAAGGATCATTATTTGGGAGGCTTATGATAGAGTATTGGTCCCATGCATCAAATTTTATTCTTCATGCAACAAACACTACATGAATAACATTTCGATCTCTCTACCCAAAACATGAGATATTTGGTCGATGCATTAACCCTTACATGATGGGCTAAATGTACCATTAGTTTGACATGGTTGTTCAATTGATGTTTTAGGGCTTTCAACCATGATTTTGAGCTCCGATCGTGATTTCGGGTCCAAGCAAGGTATTTACAGCATTGTGAGAGTTAATCAAAGTTATTTTGGATCTTTATAGAATGAGGAAGAATTAGAAACTTTATTCTAAGTTTTTCGGCGCCCGAAGCGTGCTAGGTTTAACTTGTCGTTCCAGAAATGGAAGAAGTTTATGTCAAGTGGCTTCAGGAGATGTTGGGGCATTACCATTCGTGTGATGATGGGGGAAGACCATTCACGAGGTGCTCGTCCGTGGTGGTGCAGAACGTGGAGGCGCTGGTGAGCACGGTGTGGTCGCTGGTGCGGATTCTATCTCAGGTGAACCACAGAATTTTAGTTCGATTGGCGGGCTGTTGTGTTGATACAGAGGAACTCCTCCTGGGCTACGAGTACATTCCTAACATAACTTTATTCGATCATCTCAAAACGACCTCCAGGAGGATCTTTCTCGACTGGACAACGTGTTTGAGTATTGCTCTCCAGACTGCGGAAGCCTTGGCCTATCTTCATTCTGCCGCCTTCCCTCCAATATATCACAGAGATGTCAAGTCTACAAACATTCTACTAGACGATAAACTGAATGCCAAGGTTTCAGATTTTGGGCTATCCCGTCTTGCAGAGACAGAGTTGTCTCACATCTCCACATGTGGTCAAGGGATGCTGGGTTATTTGGATCCCGAGTATTACAAAAATTATCAGCTCACTGATAAGAGTGACGTGTACAGTTTCGGTGTAGTTTTGCTTGAACTGGTGATGTCGCAGAAGGCCATTGATTTCAATAGGGAACCCAAGGAGGTAAATCTTCCCATGCATGTGCTTAACCAAGGGTAGCAGGGAGGGATCATAGATACCCCACTTGTCAAAATGATTAGTAACAGTTCAAAGAGCTAGCAGATGCACCTGGCAGTCAAAGAATTCCATGAAGACAAACTGTTTCATATTCCTCTAAACAAAAAAAGTTTTATTTTAGATTTTTCTTTTAATAGACGGAGGAGGTAACAGAAAACATGGGCGTGGAGGCGAGCTGGGGAATAAACCTCTTGTGAAAAGGGGTTCTTGTGTATGCTGATTTATTTTGTAAGCCAAGAATGGAATAATACAGATGATGTATTTACTTGAGACTGTGAGATTCATCACGGTTGATTCTTTCAGTATGTTCTTCCTTATTCCAGCTGTGTTAAATCTGTTTGGAATTCATTTTATATGCTCCTTACTGACAATTGATATATATGTGTTTCATTATCATATTGTTTATCTCTTCCTTATTTCAGCTGTGTTAAAATTTGTTTGGAATTCATTTTATATGCTCCTTACCCATAGTTGATATAAATGTGTTGCGTTCTATGGTGACTAATCAGAATTCGTTCCAGATAAGCGCTCTGCATCTAGTTATTAGCCTTCGTTTATTTTCCTCTAAAGATTATCGTAGTGAAAATTCCTCCTTGATAGATGCTTTCACTGTGATGGCCTTTCCTTTCCTTTTTCTGCTACCGCATCATAATTATCAAATCGCTGAAAGATAGACTTACTTTGCCTCATTTTCCACAAGTTATACGATCACTGCTATTATCTCCTTTCTTTGGTTTTCACTTGACTCCATGCCCAATGGACTGTTTCCCTGGTCCAACCCCAAAACTGCAAAAATCCAAAACCATCATTTACCCATAAATCTGCCCACCATTGCAAGCTTCGTGAAGATCATATTGTGACATNGCAGCTTCCAATCCAAAGTGGTTCGAGGTTGTCTTGAGATTGATTTGCTGCAACCCAAATTCAGTTTTGAGTGTCAACACTAGCTTCAGGGAACTCTTTTTAGCTTTCACTTTCAAGAAAACATGATCACCCACTCTGAATTCTCTGTGGGTTCTATTCTTATCTGCATAACTTTTCTGTTTGTCTTGGGTAGATTTTAAATTCTGCTTAATTTTTGTCATTTGGTCCTCCATTTCCCTGAGAAACTCTAGCCCAACTACTGTCCTATCAGCTGGATTATCGCAAATCACTGGAGTATTTCACTTTTTTCCATAAAGTGATTCAAATGCGCTTATCTTAAATGATGCCTGGTACCCATTGTTGTACGCGATTTCTACCAAGTGTAGGTAGTCTTCCCATTTCGATGGTTTGTCCATCACATACATTCTCAATATATCTTCTATCACCCTGTTCACCCTCTTTGTCTGTCCATCAGACTCAGGATGATAAGCTATACTAAAGTTCAGATTCATTCCGAATCCTTTGAACAATCCTTTCTAGAAATTTGAGGTGAATTTTGGGTCTCTGTCGGACACAATTGTTTTAGGAATCCCATGCAATCGTGCCACTTTATTCATGAAAATATCAGCAACCTCTGTTGCCTTGTGCGTAGTTTTCAATGGAAAAAAATGGGAACATTTTGTAAGCTTGTCCACCACCACCATGATTGAATCGTGCAGCTTGCCTATTCTAGGAAATCCCGTAATAAAATCCATTGTCACCATTTCTCATTTCCACTCAAGAGTGGTTAAAGGTTGTAGCAACCCCGCTAGGTGCCCATTCTCAACTTTCACTTTCTGGCATTCCCTACATCTAGAGATGTACTCGACGATCTCTTTCTTCATACCTGGCCAAAAGTAATGGCTCTTGATCACTTCCATAGTTTTTTGATATCCAGGGTGCCCTGCCTAAGGAACATTATGTGTTTCATGCAATATCATACGTTTCAAGTCCTGGACATTTGGAACAAAAATAATGTTCTTGCGCAATATTATTCCATCTATTCCCAACTTATAATTATCCACCTTCTGAAGCATCTTACTCTGTTGTAGCATTGCTTCCAATTCTTTGTACTACAGATATGCATTTGCAGCCTCCAGAATTGTTCTTTTAATATCAGTTTGGTACATGCTAATGGTTGTATCATGTAATTCATGCACCTTCCTGTTGGGTGCATTGACCACTTTATTCTCTTTCCCCTTGATATGCTTTATATCAAAGTCATATTCGCTTAGAAATTCTAACCATCTGCTTTATCTAGCATTTATATTTGGCTGATCAAATAAATATTTCAGACCATTGTGGTTTGTTCTTAGCTCAAAACTATTTCCCATGAGGTAGTGTCTCCATTTCCTCAGGGCATGCACTATGGCCGCCAACTCCAAATCATGAGTGGCATAGTTTCTTTCATGATCCTTCAACTTCCTTGATTCATAACATATGACAAACCCATTTTGACTGAGGACTCCACCAAGTCCTTCATTACATGCATCGGTGCATACGATGAAGTCTTCTTCTGGGTCTGTGATCCTTAATATTGGAGAACTTGTCAATAATTCTTTCAAGTGTTGGAAACTCTTCTCGCAATCCAGCGTCCATTGAAACTTCACTCCCTTTCTTTGCAAATAAGTGATTGGGTGTGGAATATTTGAGAATCCTTCAATAAATATTTTGTAGTAGCCTGCAAGACCCATGAATGATCTCACTTCTGTCACATTCTTTGGTGCTGACCATTCTCTAATGGCCTCTATCTTCTCAGGGTCCACTACTATCCCATCCTTTGAAATGATATGCTCCAAATAATGAATCTGTTTCTAATCAAATGAGCACTTTCTCAATTTGGCATATAAATGACGCTCCCTTAATACTTGCAACACCATCCTCAAATGAATTTCATGCTCTTCCTGTGACTTGGAATATATAAGAATGTCATCCAAAAATACAATGACAAACTTGTCTAAATACTCTCGGAAAACACCATTCATTAAGCACATGAAAACAGATGGTGCATTTGATAACCCAAATGGTACCACTGTGAACTCATAATGACCATACCTTGTCCTGAAGGCGGTCTTGCTAATATATTCTTCTTTAATTCTTACCTGATGGTATCCTAATCTGATATCTATCTTTGAAATTATCTTTACATCCTTTAATTGATCAAATAGGTCATCAATCCTCGATAGAGGATACTTGTTCTTAACAATCACTTTATTCAACTGTCTGAAGTCAATGCACAACCTTAGTGTTCCATATTTCTTTCTCACAAACAAGACTGGGGCACCCCAAGGTGACACACTTGGGCGTATATACCCCTTCTTCAAAAGTTCTTCAAGTTGCATTTGCAACTCCTTCAATTCTGGTGTACTCATTCTGTAAGGATTCTTTGATATTGGCACTGCTCCAGGCATCAAATTTATAGATAAATCAATGTCTCTCCTTGGGGGTAGTCCGGGTACCTCCTTGAACACATCTTCAAAATCTTCCAGGATTGCATAATCTTCCAAATTTGGCACCTTATATCTAGGTGTCTCTTCCAAATGAGTTGCAATTATTTGACATCCTTTTCTATAAAACTTCTTCAGCTGCAATGCTGAAATTTATCTAATGGTTACTACTGTGGGGATTCCCTGTACCTTCCTTAGTTTCCCTTCCTCATCCAGGCAAGTAAATGCTTTGTTGTGACAGTCTAAGAGAGTGTGATGTTGATCCAACCAATCCATCCCAATTAAACAGTCATAGGAACCTAAAGGCAAGATGTTTAAATTTTCCTTGGTGTTCAGTCCATTCATGTCTATAAGGCATGACTTAACCATTTCATTAACCTTTCTTCTTGCTCATGTAGCTAGTTGCACCAACCAATATTTCCCATGCTTGCTTCTTGGAAATTGCAAACTTTCCACCATCTTAGGGTCTATATAACTATGACTAGCTCCTGAATCAATCAAATAATAAAGGGTTTGGTTGTTGATCATACCTTTCACTTCAATCATGTGGGAATGATACTCTGCTTGTTTGTTGTCCAGGTCTACATAAATCCTTGGCACATATATGCCCATGTCCTCCACTATTTCATCTCGTTGTACATTGTGAACAAGCCTAGCTTTTTTACCTATGTGAGGACAATCTATGAACCTATGGTCCCCTTTACAACCCCAACATTGCATAAGTGGCTTCCTTGGCCCTTGAATCCCTGTGTCAATCGTTCTGGGTTCTTTAGGCGTTTTCTATCCTTGTGGATTATTTCTTAAGAATGGTGGCTTAGCTCCCTTCTTCCTCTAATCCATCTTGAATTTCTTATTGTCTTCCCAAGCATTTTGGAAAGATGGCCTTGCTTTCTGTTGATCATATAGGCATTTAGCTCTCCTTATGGTCTCTTCTAATGTCTTGGAATCATCATATTGTATTTTTTCACTGATGAACGATAGAAATCCACTTAAATAACTTTAATTTTGACTGTCTCATCCTTGATTAAAGAGACATACTTCAGCAATTCCAGAAACCTTGTCTCATATTCATCTATGGTCATACTTCCAAGCTTGAGTTCAAAGAACTCTTTCATTTTCTTGTCATAGTATCTCTTAGTCAAGTACTTCTTCTCAAAATACTTCTTGAATTCCCTCCGAGTAACATCTTTCTCTACAGTGTGTTGCACCTACACAAGTTGATCCCACCAGATGGAGGCCTTTCCTTTGAGTTGATAGATAGTGATTCTACCTTCTGCATGAGAAGAATAATTATGCAATTGAAAATACTTTCTCATGCCTAATAACCATGTTTCTGCATCTTCATCCTTCTTGTGCTCACCATCAAATGTAGGAGGTTTGATTTTATTCATTTCTCCTCTCAGCTCATCCACCCTAGATCTCTTATACCTTCTGATAGGGGATAGACTCGAGTTGTTTCCTGTTCTCTTATTGGAATGCCTTTGGGAATGATGGTGATGTCTACTATCACTTTTTGCTTTTATTTTCTCCTTTGAAGGTTTGTGACTCCCAGATTTACTTGAGCCACTCTCCTTAACCAATTTGTTTTCTATTCTGTTCAACCCCTCCAATAAATTTATGTTGAATTCATCTTGTTGTTCTTTGGCTTTCATAAGCCTTTCATTATTAGATTTATGGCTTTGGACATCCTTCTGAAATTTCTTAATGGTCTCAACCATATTCATATCTTCATTCCTTTCTTCTCCATGTCTATTGGAGTTCGTTCCTTCCATGTTCAAATGGACATCCACCCCTCTACACTCATCTTGCTGACTGTAATTCCCCTGTGCTTCTTCCATTCCTATGGAATCTGCACTGGTCTGATCTGATCGAGTTGTTGTTAATTCTACAAAACGTGCAGCCATCGAAACTTATCAGGCTAACAATTCAACAATTCATGATAATATGCACCATTTTGGTTCAATATACACATCAAAATTATCTCTCCCAATTTCCTAGTGTTATCACCATGACAATTCTAGATAAGAATCAGGTCTCGAAAACACAGACATGCAGTCCCTTCAGAGATACACTTGTGCAAGAAGGTGGTTTTTCGAAACCACTTTTGCCAAGATGCGGTATCACGTGTCTCAACATGTCAAATACCCCACTCGTGGAGTGGGCGATGGATAGTCAGATCACCTTGCTTCACTCGTTCGGTACTTCGCAGCCATGTGACATCAGCTAAAAGCAGCCATGTAACGAAATCAAAAGATAATCATTCGAAATGGATTGGACGAGCATGGAAACCCAATTCTCTTGTACGTAATCCGTCTGTGCTTCATAAATGGAATTCTATAATTACCACTCCTCAAGTATGAAGGTATCTGCGTATCCATAACTGAAGTAATATCCAAACTATTTGACTTTCTACTCTCTGTAAAAACATTTCGGTATCCACAACCTGAGATACATGGACAAGGCTAAATCAAGTGAGACAGGTTATTTGGGAAACATGCTAGACTTTCCTATGAATAAGGAGGAAAGGGTCCTTGCGCACATTCTAGAAACTAAGTTCCACACAGAGCTGGCTATAGACTTGTGGTTGGAAGTCAGGATGAATCCCACTATGAAGGATTTAGTCATCAACAGGCTAGTTGCTAAGAAGAAAAGGAGTAAGTGGTAGAAGAAGGAGGAATCTACGACTGAAGTGGCTGAAAGTGTTGGAGAGAATCAACTGGTTTGGTTAGATTCTTATTTAAAGGCGGAGATCTCTAAGCTGAAGTAAGTCTTCAACTAAAAATTAAGCATGTTTTAGAGAATTTTGAACAATCAGTAGCAGAGATAAGGAGTACCAGAGATGATAGGCATGTTCCTTAAACGACCCTTTTCACAACAGGCTAACTGTTGTCATCACCCTTTTGTAATTTTGTGATTAATATGATTATATAAATACAAAAACGGATTGTAGACTGTTTTATTACAATTTCTATCTGGTGGTGTTATGAATCTTGTTTTCTTTTATGATAAGTTTTTTTTTTTTTTTGTAATCTTATATTTTATTTTCATCTGTCTGAATCGGAGGAAAATAAAACTCGGAATTTTTAATTAATGCTTCTATGTGGTTGTGTGTTTATTTTTATTTTATTATTATGCAAATTAAACTCAGACTCATCACCTTCCAAGAGACTTCGAGTGCACTAAACTTTGACTTGTTCATTTATATTTATCATGCATAGAAATATCACAAGGTAAAACGCTTTTCGACGCACCTATATCTATTGTACATTTCTTCTCCGTTGCATTGACAACTTACACACACTACTCTTGCGTTGTGCGCCAATATCCAGTATGCACAGTTTTGGTACCGCGTACCGATATTCCACATGCATTTCATCCTATGCATGCACCATGTCAAGTTAAACATATTCCATTGCACCCACTTATCTGCGCACACTACTGAATACACTATCGTGAAAAAACTTATACTCATACTTATGCGCGTACCAAAAAAAATTCTCTATGTTAAGCAATACTTGCGCACCCCATGTGCACATTACTATGTGTGTGCTCACCGAGCAAGGCTAAATTCAGCGCGTGCATCCGCACATAATAATCTTCCACGCGGCGCCACAATTTACCGCACATATTGACACACCAACCTTTTTCCGCGTGGTGCCAAAATTTACAGCGCATGCCAACACACCAACCTTTTCCATGGACACTCCGTGACTCCAATTTTGGTCACTTCGAAGTTACTCTTTTGTGAATATTCTCTTAAACTGAACACCTCTGGCCCATCCAAGCTCAATGTTGAACTGGAGCTTTGATACCAATTTGTAACATTGCCCCAGTCACCCACAGATTGTGGGATGCCACTCCAGAGCAACCACTCATTCTCTGACACCAGTCGGTAACATTCCCAAACTTAACAGGCCGGAACATGCTACGCTAGGGAATGCTTTCATTCCCTTACTGTGGAACATACGGTAACATACCCAATAGTCAAATGAGCTATACCACATAATTTTACTCTTTAAACTGCATGCAACTAAAACATATACATACAACACTCTTGCATAAGCTTTACATATAAACATAAACAAACAATTACTTTCTGTAACATACGAATTTTATACTGAAATAACAGTAACTATAGATAAGCAGCATTTACAGGGAATTACCCAAAAACATATAGGCAATTATAATCACATATATGATAAACCGTAACATAGGCATGTAAATAACAAAGTAGCATATCATTTTACCATACAATTGGTACTTATCTTAGAAAGATTGTCACCAATCACGTACATACCATCCACGAACCTCCCAGCCTTAGACTACACTATTCATCACTCTCAACAGTGAGTCACCCCCGAGCTAGGACTAAACTCCACCCAGGGTAAAGGGTTCCTATCCAGGCTAAGGTTCATGGGCAACAGGAAAGACTCCATCTCAGGTTCTCACTCAACTAACAGCCTACAGACTCTCATTCCCCACATGCCCGTCCCACCCAAGGAAGTGTGCCCCTTCTCTACTCAACAGTCCCTCGGTTTCCCCACTTCCCTTCCAGGGCTTCAACAACATGACGGACTAGAAGTCTTAGGGCTTTCTAGCTGCATTTTAGCACCTTCAGGAATCAATCCTCAACAATTCTCTCGCTCAAAGAATTTCTCACGGGCCTGAAAACCCGCTTCTTCAATCCCACTCCAAGATAACCAGGTACACCAACCAAAAAGGGCTATGGGAACAGGCTCCAGAATGGTGAAATGGTTGTCTCAAGGATAACAGAGTGCATGAGTGAAAATGGTCATGGAATCATTGACTGGATAACTAAGTGTGGAAAAGAATCATTGTGAAACTCTCATGGAAGTGATGGTGTGGATGATGGTCGAGCTTCTAGTAAGAAATCCCATGAAAAAAAGTGATCAAATGAGCTAAGTCCCCCATGATATGAATGCATGTCCCCAACTTGACACTTGTCATATCGAAAGTTACTTTGGTCCACTTGTCCCCAACTTTAGAACTTAGGATAAAATAATTATCCATACTTTATGTTTTAGGAAATATTAATATAATATTCCCTTAACTTTTGGCCCTCCCTTTCCCTAACTGGTGAAGTTCAGTCCCCCATCTCTTTTATCATGGTCGATCTGCACACAGCAATGTATTTTATATTAATCATGAGTCATGTACAAAGTAGGCGCATTGGCCTTTGACATCTAGGCGTTCCAGCCCAATACCAAAACATAAGCATCCCAGCTTATAATAACTGACTCACCAGCTTATAGCACATATCATATACACGAGGTTTGTTATCCTCCATACTGTGCACGATATCATGGAATGTGAATATTACATCATTTTACTGCGCAGTTCATGCGCGCACTATGCCACATGACGTGCATTACCAAATGAGGTCAAAACAACTCACCAGCTTAAGTACATTTATATTACATTACAATTGGGTTCGATCGAGGGATATTACACCATCAGAAGCTCCACCCACTATGATATGAGCCTTACACCATCACCAAGGAAGTGGGTGAGAATGATTTTGAATTAAGTATTCCCTCTTTCCTTGGCTTGCACCCAATATTTAATGTGGAATTTCTCCGACCATATTTTCCACCTCTCCTGGACACTTCATACACGACTAAGAGCTTGGCCCCTAAATAAATCAAACCTGACTAAATTGAATAGGAAATAATTGAAAGGATCATGGACACCAATACCAAGGAAACCTGCCAGTAGAACATCCAACTCTATTGGGTCGTCAAAGTAGGGAAGTTTCTTCACCAAGGAAAGTGTCTCACTAGGAGTCAGATTCAACAAAAGTTTTTTGATCCAAGAGGATGTAAGGAACGCTCATAGAGGTCCAGGAGGACCCATAATTCTCACAGAGGTCCAGGAGGACCCAAAACTCTCACAGAGATCCAAGAGGATCTGAAAAAGCTCAAAATTTGACCATCTCAAATTCTCTCTAAAGTGGCATCAATGCATAGATCTTAGTGATATATTTCCAACGATGCAAATTTTTCCTTGAACAAAGTTCATATGCAAAAGTTATGAGCAATAAAAGTTGAGTCAAATATGGTAAAAATTCAAAGGTCGAAGTCAAAGATGATGTCAACAGAGTGACACGTGTCACCACTACAAGGGTGACATGTGGCACGTGATTGTTGACAACTAACTGGGAAAGGTACAATCCAAGTGGTCAAATTACAGGTTGACAAGTGGTGCACAAGTGGTCCAATTACAAGTCAACACGTGGCATGGAAAAGCCAATGAGAGGCTACCACATTATTTGGGAGTTGATGGGGGTCGAACTCGCGACCTCCCAAAGGTCTAACACAAGCCCCATTACCATCATGCCACTCCATTGTTTTTTAACTCTATATGGGTTAGAATATATTTAAAGTAATGTATTGTATTGAATGGGGTGTAAAAGGGGTCGAAGGCCTAGCCCTCAAACCCTATTTTAAGGTCATGTGATATTATATGTAACCAAGCTCGCGCGGGGGGCTAACAAATTAAACAACATATATGTGTATAGTATATAGTTTAAAAGTATATAACAAAGCAATCTGGGCCAATATAATATTTATACCATATGCCAAAAACAACATGTAACCATCGGGGGTTGGTGGGGTTTGATTCCCTGATCTCCTAGGTAATATGCCAATGATTTAACCACTACACCACAGGTACTTGTTTGTTACGAGATTCCATTATTTTTAGCATTAAGTAATTCAGACGGAGGTTTGGAGGCCTGGGCCTATTTATTCAATGCAGATCCCAATGTGTTCGTAGTCCAAGGTATGCACAGATCTTGAGGTGGCACAATTTTCAATTCAGGGTATGGATTTCAAGGTCATATAGATGTTTCAATTTGCATGCTAAGAAGAGGTTAAATATGTTGTCTCATAAAGCATGCCATGCAGTATATTGAAGGAACATAGGCAACTTTATACTCATATTTCATGATTTTTTGCAAGGATCATGAACTTGAGGTCTATTTTTTTATTTGAAGCATTTGTAAAAGTGTTATCTCAAATTTCTATTAATGAGCATTTAACGCATTGTTTTACGTTCCTAAGAGGGTGAAATTGAGCCAGTTCGGAATTTGGTCGACTTTATAGTCAAATTTCTCAGAATTTCGCAAGGATTACAATGGTGAACTTATTTTCTTGTTTTGAGTTGTGTAATTAAAGAGAGTATATTAGAATGGATCTATGCAAGCACATGTTGTCATGTATTTTGGTATTTTGAGATGGTTAAGAGCAGTCTTATGGTTTGAAGAGAATTCAAAGATGAAGTGATATGATTATCAATATTGTATAATTTGAGTTATTTTATTGTATGTTGTGACATCTCATTATTCTGCAAGTTAATCATCATTTCATGAGTTTTTGGATAAAGAGCACATTATCGGAATTTTGCAAACCACCTCAATACGATCAATGAATTATTAAGAATCAAGTTAGATGTTACATGTATATATGTAAAGAAATAAGTGGTGCCTAAGGATTTTTGGATCATTTTTCCATTTTATGGAGGAACATGATGCAATGGGGAACATTTATTCCTAAGGGGGGAGGATTGATCTAAGTGGATACTGGTGGCCACTCACTTGTTCCATTAATTTAGAATGGTTCCACATCTTGGCGGTTTTTCTACAGTTTTCCACATCTTGGCAGTTTTTCTACAATTTTTCAGGTCCCAAACTTTCGAGGCCATTTAGAGGCCCTAAACGATGTTTTTTTTACTTGGCTAGAACTTTCCAATGGGCTACCAAGCACCCCAAATGGAGATCATATGCAAAAATAACGACCCCATGAAGTTGATGTATCAACTAACCACATCAGGGCCCACAAGACTTTTGGAGTTTCATCTTCTAGGGTTAGATTTTTGGATGTTTGGGGTTTTCTCATTGAAGCTTTATGTTAAATTTCCTTTTTAGCCTCTTTGTAATAAACTTCTTGTGAATGAGCATAGCTGTCACATCTCCATATTCATAGATAAGATACCACCATTCTAGCTAGCTTGTGTGCTTTGCATTTTACAGTCTTTTGTATTTCAGATAGTCATTAATAGAATTTGAGTTTCACTGTATTACTGTGTTTCTTGTAATATATCTGTGTGTTTCCTTGTTACATATTTTCCTTCATGTCATTCTCAACATAATACATATCACCAAATGATGTTGAACCATCCATTGAGGGGTATGAAGTAGACACAGAGAAAATTGTGGCTCGGGAGTTGAAGTATCCATTGTTAGTATCCTTGATTGACATTCTTCCTGGGAGGATGAAGAGGAAGCATGGATCAAACATTTTGGATTAGGAAAGTGAGTTAGTCATTTCTATTAGGAAATTGTACATCATTATTGATGCATGATTAACGTTAAAAATCAAGCATAACTAATCAACACATCCTTGAAATAAAATATCACATATATTTTTGCATCACTTCATAAGATATACAGAAGTTTTCAGTGGGCACTTCATATCCAAATAATCAACAATATCACTTATATACAATTGATGCATTGCAAAATAGGAAAAACCTCAAATATATATGATCCAGCTTTAGATTTTATTTCCCTAAACCCATAAAACATGGGACCATAAGCACACCTAGTAACCACCAATATGGTCTATAAACACCCACTAAGGGTGCATCATAAATGATAATAAATTCCACTCGGGCCACAGTTCAAGATTAGTCAACATTGTCTAAAGTAACCCCCTTAAGATTCAATTGGGGATATAAATAATGAGAGTTGACAAAGAGATATTTGACCAAGTAAATATGACATCCCAACATCACCCCTCAATATACACTTGGTATAATGGTCGTATAAATAAGTCTACTCAAACATTACAATAACTTCCCCTTAATGTTTAATTGGGTAGGTAATATAATAATGATTAATGATCAAAACAATATAAGCACGGGGAGGTGAAAACAAGATCTTAATAGAGAGTCCATATTAGGCATTATAGCCCCCCAAAACATCCACATGAACCTCTTTGAAATTGGCAAAGCAAATTGCAACCTTTCTTTAAAACTTTAGTCACCAAAAAACACCTTTACATGAACTTGTTTAGAACTAGTAAAGAAAATGTTGGAATTACTGGCATTGATGTCAAAGGATTATTGTTGTCATTAATTCCATATTAGGACTTTAAAAATACAAACAACATTTTCAAGATTGATTTATATATAGGTTTACAAGTATATTAAAAAAAGAGGTGCACGTGAAAAACTAAAAAATGAAATGGTGGCTTCAAACCCATGGGTTTGGAAGCCCATGGTATTTTGAAAAGTGAAATAAAAAAGGGGAATTAATTATTTAATTAATGAGTGTTGTGTCTTTCTGAATTAACATGTACCTTCATGAAGGGTTATGATAAAATACAAAAAGAGAAAGTATTGAGAGAAAGTGTGTGGGTAAAAAATATAATAACATTTCAAGAAGTGGGTGAGCAAATATTGAATATCATTCCAAAAGGGGAGAGTTGCAGAATCAGTTTAAAAAAAGTTTGACATTTTCTCTATAACTTATTTTATGGGATGTTTCAGATAGTGAAATTTTGAGGAGACGAAGACAAGATATTTGGATACATGTGGTCAAAATTTTAGACATTCGTTCACTATACTTTTTGAGATATGCCCTATGGATGTTAGGGTTATTGAATGCTCTTGAAATCATTTTCAAACATGTCAGTTTGGAATTTTTTCTATAAATTATAATTTTGGATGTTTTAGATAGTGAAAGTTTGAGGAGACAGGTGAGATCGTTGGGTACATGTGGTTAAAATTTTTGATGTTGGTTCTCTAAACTTTTTGAGGTTTTCTCTGTGGAAGTTAGGGTTCCTAAATGCTCCTGAAATCCGTTTCAAACATGTTAGTTTGGCATGTTTTCTATAAATTATTTTCTAGAATGTTTCAGACCATAAAATTTTGAGGAGATAGAGGTGATATCTCTGGGTCCATGTGGTTAAAATTTCAGATTTTCATTCATTATACTTTCTGGTATATTACCTGTAGAAGTTAGGGTTTTAAAATAATCCTAAAATTAGTTTCAAACATGTTAGTTTGGCATTTATCTATAACTTGTTTTATGCGACTTTTCATACTATGCAATTTTCAAAAACATGAGGAAACATATAGAAGTACCTCATGTAAAAATTTCATACTTTGTTTCTCTATACCTTCTGAGATATACCCTGTGGAATTTAGGGTTTCTGAATGGTCCTGAAATGAGCTTCAAACAAGTTAGCTTGACATTTTCTCTATAGCTCCTTTTTTGGGACTTTTCAGATTGTAAATTTTTTAGGTATCTAAGGAGACATATCAAAGTACCTCAAGTAAACATTTTAGAAACAGATTTGCAAAATTGGATATGTGGCATGTTGTACAAGTTCGTTCTTGGGAAGAGTAAAAAAAAACAAGATTTGGGAAAGTTACCAAAAATTTCATTTGAAAATTAAAATTTTGGTTAGACCTAGTGAAGGCAGAAGTATAAAGTAGACTTAGTGAAGGTAATGTGAATGTCATCATATTTTGAAGAATTTATATGTACTAAGAAGAAATTGTAACTTGAAGGTTGGTGTCGCTCAAACAAAGAGATTGGTATCTCTTGCTAAGTTTGTGCTTAGTGGGGGGGGATTGGTGTCTCCAGTAGATTGTTGTCTACAAAGATATGTAAGAGTAGGTTGGTAACTACCAGGTTTTGTAACAGTAGGTAGGTGCCTACAAAGAATTATAAAGAGAATTTTTATGGTTTTCTTCCAAAAGGGTTTCCACGTAAATGTTGTGTTTCATGTTCTTCAGTTAATATATCTCATATGTTGTTGTTTTCCTATGGTTCATGAATGTTTTAAAAATTAAAAACTTATCTTATATTGTGATGGGCTCTAGAAATGACATCTTTTTATAACATATTTTCCCTACCTCTAACCCCTTTACCCTTACCTAGACCTTGTATCAATCCAAAATTGTGTGGGATTTAGACTTAATGTGTTTCCATTACATTTATTTAGTACTTTACATGAATTTATGATGAAAAATTCAAGAAAGATCACATTTTCATTTATGTTTGAGTTAATATGAAAAGAGGATGTGCCAGACAGGTTGTTTTGCAAATTGTGATATCGCCACATGATGTATTTTGGTTCCCACTGCTGCAACTCCCATGTAGTTGTTGCAATTCCCATGCAGTTGCTGCAACTCTTTACTACAATTGTTGCAACTCACCATGGAACTATTCTGTGCTACAACTCATCCAAAGAACGATCCTGCAATCAAAACCTTGACCCATCAAAACCATGAGATAACACCATAACTGTGAGCCATTGGAACCATGAGCCATGATGTTTCTACTCTACATGAAAATTATGGATCCATGCAACAATAATGTTAACCCAAGCAAATTAAAGATCCAGATATAATTTTGTAATTCTAGGACAAAATATTAGTTTGAGTGGCTCTTGGAATTCTTGGGAAAAAGATCTTGGAGTTATTTATTATTTGCTAATTGTTAGCAAAATATATTGGAAGTTATCTATTATTTGGTAATTGTTAGCAAAAGATTGTAAATGTATTCATCAATTTCTAATTGTTTGTTGGAAACTATTCATTATTTAGGAAATTGTTGTAACCACTATGGATTTATTAAATCCATAAGTGGGTTTATTTAGATACTCATTATTTCTAGTTTCCATTAATTTTATGTATAAAAGAGAACACTCACTCCATTATTTGGGGCCAAGTGGGGGGGGGGTAACTCTTAGAGAAATGTCTGAATGACAATGGAATAATTTATTGAGTTTTTATTTTAATTGTAGTTTTATAATTTTTGTAGTGTGTGATTTAATTAATTAATTAAATTTATTTTCTTTGCATATTTGTAATAGGTTTATTTATTTTGATTAGATTAATTAATTTAATTGATTTATGTTGTAATTGTTGATATGGAATAATATCAACACTCTATTCTATGGAGGTAGGGCCCACTCCAAAAGAAAAAAATTCCGTGCAGTTTATATAACCTCTTTCATTTCTTGTTTCGTAATTTAATTATGTAGTTATAGATTCATGTGGGATTTCTTTTATTTAATTTTATGACCACTTTCTTGATTCAATTTATTCATGCAATTAGATTACTCATGTTAGAATGTGTTTATATATTTATGTAAGTATGTATTCATGTCAGATTACATTCATTTATTTGTTTCTCATAATTGCATTTTAGATTGGCTTACATTCTTTTATGCCATTGAATAAATGTGCTTAACACAATGAATACATTTGTTGGTATGAGTAGAAAAAAAGGTCATCTTGGTGAGGATTAGATTAGAGTATTTTTCTTTCCTGCAATTTAGATTAGATATCCTTGTGTGCTATGTGCTTCTTTATGATCCCTGTAGGTGGTTGAGAGCAGGGAACTGACACAATCCACCACTTTCTCTGTGAGCATGATTTTTTTTTCTACAATTAGCTAGACTTTCCTTTCCTACAATTAACTCGAATATCCTTTTCAACAATTAGTTAGACTTTATTTCATGCAATTTCAATTACAGGGGTCACAACAATGAGTGCTTCCACCTTAGGTTTAGTCTTATTTTAATTCCTACAAGTGTGGAATTCTATAGAACCTTGTCAGAGCATGAGAATTATCTACACTCTGACTACAAAAGTAATAATTGATACTACGACTACATATCAAACCAATGGAAGAGAATAGTGTAGCATACATATAGAATGCATGGTAACTCGAAAGTTCCATGCGAGCCCTAGATTGATAATTAAATGCACATTTTTTTTAGTTGTCTTTTTGAGAAATTAGAAAGGTAATTAAAAATATCGTCATTTTCGGCATCGTTATCAGGGAGTTACCAAAGAAACATTTTGACTCTTGCATTGGTTTGAAATTCATTCTAGCATTTTGATTCTTGCATTGGTTTGAATATCACTCTTTCATTTTTTCAGCATAGCATGTGATTGAGTTACTAAAATATTTTTGTGGTGCAGTAAGTGCCACCCATAGTACTAATCTCTCTTTTGCTGGAAACATGGAAGGATGAAATAAATTCATGAGTGAATGAATAGAAGGAGCCAATGGGATGAAAAAACATTCAAGTTTGATTCTATGGATATCCCTATGAATATACTTTATTCTGGATTTTGAGTCACTTCAATCGAACATCAGACAAATAAGTTATCAACAAAACACTCTTGGGTAGTTTAAGATGGCCATCACTCCTCAATAGGTCCTAGGAGGATCAATAAGGTCAATACATGAAAAAGTAATTTTTGAAGACAAACTTTTATGACATCCAATAGGGATATATTGAGTCCTTGCAAGTGTCATGAGTTGAAGCTCAAATTTCTAGGAGCTTGTTACAAGGCTACTACTCAAGAAGCGTTGCAACACAAACAATAGTTACCACAACACAATCACTACAACACATTCACTGCAGTACATACTGGATTACTGAGAGGGGGGGTGAATCAGTAATAGAGAAATCTAATCCTTTTTAACCATATAATCCAAGTGTTATATCAACGTAGCATTATCATCCAATAACTGCAGAGTAAATAAGAAATGAATAATCATACACATACACAGTACGTCAGTGTTTTACATGGAAACCCAAAGAGGGATAAAACCACATAATGTTTTTTCTTATATGTCTTGAAGAATTACATTCATTGGAAGCACCAACTTCCTTTTTTTTCCAGCTACAACTGGAAGGAGGATCCAACCCCCTTGTTTCTCATGCTACAACCTAAGGGAAGTTCCAACTCCCCTAGTCTCTAGCTACAACTAGAAGGAGGCTACAACCCCCTATGTTCTTTGACTACAACTGAAAGGTGGCTACAACCACCTGTCCTTGCCCCGTCCAACCACCCTAAAGTAGAAGTAGAATGATGGAACCATTGTCACACTATCACTATGATATATACCATTGTAAATCTAAACCATGCATCAACCAATACCTCAACCTGTAATCAACCTGTACCATAAACAAGTGCATCAACCATGCACCAACCTGTACCAAACAACCTATAATCAACATGTACCAT
>SNQJ01S0043296.1:60525-74556 GCA_010110895.2 Picea sitchensis
GAATTGTTATATATAGGTCCAACATAATGATCCCCTATAATGTGGACATTATCCCTCAAGTAGGTTTCATGACTTGATGTTTGGGTTGTATATCAATGTTGTTGTTTATATCCCACATTGTGGATGGCTAAAAATTATTTCTTGATTGCTCATTGATCATAAAAGGCATGACCAAATCCTTTAAGATATTCTCCTAATAAGTTATCATGGGATGCCAATATTTTTCCCCTCCCTTATCAATCGAGGCTTTATATTGCATGATTTGTGTGTCATCAAGAAGTTGGAATTTGAAGTAGTGGCATCCTTTGATACCAATTATCTTGTGGTTATTTCCCAACAAGTGTGGATCCATGAAGCTTTTGTAAGTCAAAAAATTCATGAATTAGATATGAGATGAAGAAATTGTGATCTTCACATCTATAAGTTTTCTTTTTACCTAGACCTTGTATCAATCCATCATTGTGTGGGATTTAGATTTAAAGTGTTTCCATTACATTTATTTAGTACTTTAACATAAATTTATGATTAAACATTAGAGAAAGATCATATTTGTGTTTATCTTTGAGTTAATATGAAAAGACGATGTGTCAGACAGGTTGTTGTGTAGAATGTGATATCACCATAGGATGCATTTTGGTTCCCACTATTGCAACTCATTTGATGTAGCTCCCACACAGTTGTTGCAACTCCCTTGCAGTTGCTTCAACTCCCTTGCAGTTGCTTCAACTCCTTACAATAGTTTCTACAACTCGTCATGGAACTATTTTGTGTTGCAACTCATCCAAATAACGATGTTGCAATCGGAACCTTGAGCCATTGGAACCATGAACCAACACTGGGAATGTGATCCATTGGAACCATGAGCCATGTTGTTACTAATCTACGTGAAAATTATGGATCCATGCAATAATAACATTAACCTGAGAAAATTAAAGATATGGAGATAATTTTGTAATTCCAAGACAAAATATTAGTTTGAGTGGCTAACAAATAATCTTTGAATTCTTGGGAAAAATATCTTGGAGTTATTTATTATTTGCTAATTGTAATTAGCAAAATATATTGGAAGTTATCTTTTATTTGCTAACTGTTAGCAAAAGATCTTGGAGTTATTCATTAATTGCTAAATGTTACTTGGAAACTATTCATTATTTAGGAAATTGTTGTAACCACTATGGATTATTAAATCCATTAGTGGGTTTATGTAAAAAAGAGAGCACTCTCTCCATTATTCATGGTGGGGGGGATCTTAGAGAAATTTCTAAATGACAATGGAATAATTTATTGAGTTTTTTTTTTTTTAATTGTAGTTTTATAATTAATTAATTAAATTTATTTTCTTTGCATATTTGTAATAGATTGATTTATTTTGATTAGGTTAATTAACTTAATTGATTTATGTTGTAATCGTTTATATAGAAAAATATCGAAACTTTGTTCTATGGAGGCAGGGTCCACTCCAATAGAATAGAGTGGCATGTAGTTTAGATAGCTTCTTTGATTTCTTGTTGTGTAATTTAATTATGTAGTTATCTATTCATGCAAGATTTATTTTATTTAATTTCGTGACTAGTTCCTTGATTCAATTTGTTCATGCAACTAGATTACTCATGCGATATTGTGTTTATATAATTATGTAATTAAGTATTTATGTCGGATTTCATTCATTTATTTTTTTCTAATAATTGCATTTCAGATTGAGTTGCATTCTTTTATGTTGTTGAATAACTGTGCTTAACACAATGAATACATTTTTTGGTATGGGTAAACACATGCATCACCTTGGTGAGGATTATATTCTATTATTTTTCTTTCCTGAAATTTAGATTAGATCTCCTTGTGTGCTTTTGTACAATCCTCGTAGGTGGCTGAGCGCATGGAACCAACACAATCCAACACTTTTTCTGCGAGCATGATTTATTTTCCTACAATTAGCTAGACTTTCCTTTTCTGCAATTAGCTAGAATTTCCTTTTCAACAATTAGTTGGACTTCCTTTCATGCAATTGAAATTACAGGGGTCACAACATTGTGTGCTTCTCCCTTAGATTTTGTATGCTTTCAATTCCTGCAAGTGTGGATTTATGTAGAACCTTGCCAGAGCTTGATAATTTTCTATACTCTGACTACAAAAGTAATCATTGATACTACAACTACATATCAAATCAGTGGAAGAGTAGAGTGTAGCCTGCACATATAGGCATAGTAACTCGCAAGTTCCATACGAGCCTTGGATTGATAATTAAATGCACCATATTTTTAGCTGTCTTTCAGAGAAATTAAAAAGGTAATTAAAAATATTGTCATATTGATTCAACCCCCCCTCCTAGTATAAGTGTGTGCTCAACGAGTAAATTGAGAGCCTTGCTTTAAAACCGTAGTCACCAAAAAACACCTTCACATGAAATTTTTTAGAACCAGTGAAGCAAATGTATAAGTAAGTCAAATCCATGTTTGAAATAACATATACATGAGTGGTAAGAAAAGGAGATCAAATTCTACAATGTTGTCTAATAAAATCCCCCAAAATTGCATAGATCGAAAAGAGGCTCATGATCATGCACTCATGATTATCAATAATCAAACCAAGAGCTTGACCCTCATATCATAATATTCAAAAGGATTAACGAGTGCTCTAAATACCACATGCAAAAAGATGTTCTTCCCACCATAAACTTCACATATTCCCAACACAGGCAACAATTAAAGGTTGATATAAAAAAAACTTTCCAATGGATGTTGTTTCTATGTTCAATAATTCAAAGAGAGCAACNGTGCTCTAAATACCACATGCAAAAAGATGTTCTTCCCACCATAAACTTCACATATTCCCAACACAGGCAACAATTAAAGGTTGATATAAAAAAAACTTTCCAATGGATGTTGTTTCTATGTTCAATAATTCAAAGAGAGCAACAAGGACCACATGACTATACAATGAATGACACAAATAAATTTAGAGTCCTTAATCAATTTCTAAAATGAAACCATGACCAAACATTAATACATCCATAATAAGTGCGAGTAGTGGGAATTAATCCAATATTTTTCCATTTTTTCCTCCTCACTCTTGATCTATAGTAAGAGAAATTATGATACTAATGGTTATGGAAATTAAAACATTGATCACTAGATGGAAGGCCAAAATGCCTCTCATCATTATGAATAGGGTGATATAATGGATAAGATGTGGATGTTGAAGAAGCTAATGCTTGTTGAACATAAGGTAGAATATAGGGTCCCTACAACTCAATATGTTAAAAATAATTTGAAGTGACGAATTGAGGATTTAACATATCAGACCCGAATCAATATATGGTATAGGATCAAGTCCTTGTAGAGCAATAGTAGAAAAATATGTAGGATATGGTTATATTAGAAAAAATATACATGGATCGAAGTGACTTTCATTTAGTGATGAAGTCTCACAATATCAAAGGATTGTATGCACTAGTCTCATCTTAGAGAAAATATGAGTGATAAATATTCCATGCCCATGCTTACCTAGTCCACCTCTTGTATAATCCATTTGAAAAAATAGTTTGGAACTAATGACCTTAGTATGCTTCTCAAACTGAAGAGAAGAAGCTCATGAATAGCCAACGATGAATGAAAAGAAGTAATACTAATTTTTCTATAACTTCTTCCTTATGTTGTATCTTAGGCTCAACAAGAGGAGAAGATTGCTCATGAGTGGTCATAAGTATCCAAGGAGATGCATTAACATAAGTAAGGAGTTTTTGTGAGAAGCAACAAACATCCTCTTTTAAAGTGTCAAGTACTTCTTTATTTTCCATTGTTTCATTATAGAGTGCTTAACTAGAATCGAAATTGGATTCGTGCATCTTATTTATATAAAATGTACTACTCTAAATTAATTCATCACACTTCTTAAAATGAGAAGAAACCAAATTTACTAATTTACTAATGCAATTGTCCAAACAACCTTTAGCAATTCTTACTAGGCTTACTTCTTGTACAAGATGTTGATTTAAGTGCCATAGATCCTACAAGATAAAGTGTTATTCTCAGACAATAGTTGATGTAGGAGATTATAACCATGCTTTAAGTCTTGATATTCATAAAAAAATATGAACACCATCATCTTGAAATGGAACAACATCCTCATGAAGATAAGAAATAGAGTTATGAAAGAAATTGACCTTCACTTTGAAGTCACATATTAGTTCCTTACAATAAAAAAATATTCTCTTGAAGATGAGACACATTTTTTTTTGTTTTGAAGTAGCTTTAGTATGAAGATGAGAAGAAGAGTCTTGTTTCCAACTAGGGGATTTTTGAGGTAAAAAATGGGCCTCAAATAAAAAAATGTACCACGAAAATCCACTTTATAAGATCCAACCAAAATTTAGAAGAAGACATCATCCCCTAGGGATGACTTGGAATTGTTTGAATTAAAGATAGTGAGTTGTCACATTCTAAATGGCGGATGGAAACTATAGTTAACCATGGTAATGCTATGAGTACTTTTAAATCCAAAAAATAAAGTACTCATAATAAATGTCCTTTGCCACTTATCTAATAAAATAATATTATCTTTTCATTTTCTCAATAAATATATTCCACATTAAATGATGTTTTATGAAATTTTTTCTTTTCAAATCCCAAAACTGCCATGCTATCGAATTCATTTTCGGGTTTCATGTGGGTTTGCAACATGGAGGAAAGGGTTTGGTAGTAGGTTTGTTGTGTTTCTCTCCCAAATGACATTTTTTTTCTTTTAAATAAAAAAGTGGAACCTGCTATATTAGATAGACAAAAAAACTTTTACAGAGTATACAAAAGAGTAGGTCTGATGTCACCCAAAATGCTGTCGATTATCGGAAACCAGCATAGGTGGAGGGCAAGTAGCAGTAGCATGATAAAACATAAAGATAGAGTGGCATCTGTCCTGCCCGGAGGAAACCAAGACAGATGTCTATAGTCTAAATGCACATAAAACAGTAACATAATAAAACTAGGAACCAAGAGAGCATAAAAACCTAGGTGCCTGGTGACCTGTCATCCTCGCCAGTCTGTCGCGTAGACCCATCCAGGATGGCGAATACTTGCGTGCAGAGGGGGCATTTTCGCTTAGCTGGAGCATTGGAAAATGCATCGAGGAGAATGTCCATGCACTGGCCCATGAGGAGGGCCCGATGCTCCAGGTCAGACAAGTGGCCACGAAGGTCGAACATTAGAGCCAGGTGCTCTTCCCGGAGGAGAGAGCCATGCATGCTACCACCCACGTCCACCACCACTCCAAAAACCGCGTCGAACACCCTCTGTTCCGCATCAACCTCTGCACCCTTCGTGCCTGCTTCATTCACCTGTATGTCATGGCAGTTGAAATTGTCGTCACCGGGCCAGGGGATTTCTTCCACAATACAGCCGGGGGTATCATCTTCCTATGCCAGAGTGGGTCTGCATTCCTCTCGATGGGTCACCGCAGTCGCGCGGGTCTTCTCTGCAATCGACAGGTCCTCCATGAACGGGTCTTCCACCACTATACAAGGGGGAAACTCCTCCTCAATACCAGCTTCCTGCCGGGCTCCCGGTGTATTAGCTTTGATGTCTCGGCTACATCCATCTCCTGGTTCAGCAATGGTGGCAAGCCGTGCCAAATTCTTTTCCCTGGCTTTCTTCCGAAGAATGGAGGTCGCCAGATCCAAGGTGCGTTCCAATTGCTCCTTCCGTTGCCGCTGCGCCTTGTGTGCCTCCTAGGCCACGCCACAGCGAGGTCTGCCTCTCTTTCGAGCCATGGTGAAGGAACAGAGAAATTGTAGGTAAAGGCAGATGAGCCAGGACGAGAGAAGTTGCAGGTGCAAAGCACGAGCAAGCCAACTCTATCTCATTACACACAGAGAGAAATACAACGAAAATGCAGAATGCTAGGGCACGATGAATGCTGGACTATGCCAAAGCGTTTAAGCGAAAAGCAGAGCCGAGGCAGGTGCAGTCCCGCTCTGTCCGAGCAAATAAAAAACCAAATAATCAGGAGTCGAGGTCACCTGCTCGCACTTAACCCTTTCCATCCCGAGTGCGCTGAGGTCGTAAATAATCGCGCGAGGGAGAGGTCCCTCCATTCTGCGGCTGCAGCTATGGCCGTCCCCCATCGTTAATGCAGACTTGTGGGTGGCGGCCATTGACATTTATGCCCAGGCTGAGTGCGAGTCCACCTGTTTCCATGGGGCTATGTGTCACCCCATCCGGGGCTGGGAAGTCTCTGTAAGCAAGGTCTTTGCAACACCTTGAGAGGTCTGTTTCTTCAGATACGTGGGCCTGCCAATATATGAGTTCTGCTTTGGCATCAATCCCTGTATTTTCCAAGTGATCCGCAACCTTGTTGGCTTCTCATTTAACATGAGAAGGGATTAGGGTGAGATTGGAGTTGGTAAGATCGCCAAAATCCTCCAGAAGACCAGAGAGTCTCCAGCTGGGGGAGATTCGCCAGGGGGGCTTGCCGTGAAGGATTTTGGAGATAAGTTGGATTATTACTTGGGAGTCTCCTTCAATAACCAGCCGATGATACTAATGTCGAACAACGGCTTGGAGGCCTCTTACTAGACTTTTGAGCTCCGCCACGTTGTTCGTATTTTCACCCAAAAAGCCAGCGATCATATGAATAATCTTTCCCATGTGGTTCCGAAGGACGGCTCCAAAACCAGCTGGTCCAGGATTTCCCCAGGAGGCCCCATCGAAGTTGAGCTTGAGAAAATCAAGGGGGGGTGGGGTCCACTCCCAAATGACATTTGAATGGAGCTGATCCGAAAGATCTATTTCAGAGATGTAAACCTTTATCAGTGCACCCTTTTAGTATCATGGACGAGTTTGGTAGCAAAGAAAAATAATTCGTGTGGGTTTGATAGCAACATGGATGAAGCATTGACGTGGTTTTGGTACCAGGGATGAAGCCATGGTTTTGTTTACTATTTATTCTTTGAGCTTCATGTGGGTTTGGTATCATATTTCTTCTTCAGGCTTCAGGTGTTTGATAACAAGGATAAAGCTACTCTTTTGGTAACACTATGAACTCCCTCTCTATGTTTCCTGCTTTTCCTTAGATTTGTTTTTATATAGCCACACACTACTCATGGTCATGGAAATGATTCCTTACAACTCTTTGAGGAAATGAAGTAGGAGGGAATATATCCAAACAATGTAATTTTCATTGGTGTTCTATTTTTTTGCATCCAAATAGGCTTAGTGGAAAAAGGATTGCATTACTTTGATTCTATGGATAAAGAATATAACATAAGAGCAAGAGAGGAGAATTATTCCTACATTTTTGACCTTATTGGTCATGCTGGATACTTGGATGAGGCTCATAAAGTTATCAACAAAATGCCATTTGAACCTAGTCCTCTTGTATGGTGAACTATGCTTAGTGCTTGCAGAAAACAAGGTAATTTGGAGCTAGGATGAGATACAATGGAGCAAATTCTTGGTCTTGAACCTCATAGGGATTCAACATATGTATTACTATCAAACATCTATGTTGCAGCTAGCAGGTGGGATGATGTAGCTAATGTTGGAAAATTGATGAAGGATAGATACCTTAAAAATGAGTCAGGATGTAGTTGGGTTGAGGTGAAGAACAAAATTCATACATTCGTTGTAGGAGACAGATCACACTTACAAACAAAGTAGATCTATGAGAAGTTGGAAGGCTTGATTTTGCAGATGAAGAGGGCTATTTTTTTCTGCAAGATGTGGAGCAGGTGCAAAAGGAACATTCTCTTTACTAGCGCAGTGAGAAGCTAGCTCTTGTTTTTGGGATTATCAATACACCTCCTGGGACACCACTCCAAATTATAAAAAATATACATTTGTGGGGTGATTTCCACACTGTTATTAGGTTTATATCCATATTTGTAGGATGATAAATTGTTGTTAGGGATGTGAACCACTTCCATCATTGGAACTAGGGGATGTGTTCTTGTGTGGATTATTGTTGATTTAATAGGTTATCATGCTTGTCTTGGATGAAAACAAAGTGTTGTTCCTATCTGGTAGCCCAAAATTTTGATTGTGGAGAGAAGGGCGTAGTTTGTGTTCCATTTGAATGCTTTTTGTGTTGAAAGTGCAAAAGATGTCCACTCAATGTGAGCCCAGTGACACAAAATATGTTCAAATATGTTCAAGTTTCAACCCTTGTGGAATTAACTCAGGTAAGAGCATAAGGTCTTCCATAACTCGATAATTTTGATGAGAAAAGAACAATTCCATTATTTTTGGTCCTTTCATGTTTAGGTGTAGACTATGAAGAATCATATCTGTAGATCAATAAATTTCCATGTCTAAACATATTTATTATTATCCTAGGACTTTGTTAGGGAAAATGCAAAAAACAATTATGGGAGTAGTGAATTTTGGGCTAAATGTCTTGGATAAGATGGGGTATAAAATTGCATTGGTGAGAATGAAATAAATTATAGTTAATAACTCCAAAACATAGATTGTGGTCCACAATTGTGGCAAAATTATATGGGAAATCCATCACATTCATTCTTCTTGGAAGTAGGAGACCTCAAAACCTATGGTTCTAGAGTTAGTTATTGCTTTTGTAGTAGAATATTGTACAGGTGAAGGTAATAGGGATGATCATACATCTATTTCACTGGGAATGTTTGTTTCTGTAGTAGTGAAATAAAAACAAATAAATATCAGTTGCATTGTATGCAATCTTGTAGGTGAAGATTCTTCCATATATCATGTCAGAATTTTTATTCTTGAATCTTATAATGTAAGGGTAAACACTTTTTTGATTTGTAGGGAGCTATGAACCCCAAATCCACATTATTGTAGCAAATCCCACTTTAACGCGGGGGCGTCAAACTCATCCAAGTCATACACATGATCAAGGCTCTATGCCTACTGGGATTTGAACGTGGGTTATTATTTTTGTGATAATGGACACACCATCTGATGGATTGAAATTTGTAATATTATTTTCTTGAAGATTTCCATGATTCATTGGGTTGGTTCTACGCTCTATCTTCTTGTTATAATCTTGTTTATTTATTTTCAAGTTATGTTCTAAGAATTATATAATCTGGGTTGGTTCTAGGCTCTAGCTTCTTGTTTTAATTCCATTGGTTTATTTCCAAGTTTCGTTCTAAGAATTGCATCATGTATCATTAATATCTATTAAGTTTCATTAGGTGTCTATAATTTGATAAAGAGATCCTCTAGTAATGAGGAATCGTGCATAGTCCTATATAGTGACTTTATTAGTAAATAAAATTGTAGAACTTCATTCCAAGTAATTAAAAAGCTATTATTTGCTATCTAAGTTAAATGTAGTCCTATGTAAATTCAAATTATTTGGAATGGACCTTGCTTGATAAATAAATTAATATTAAGTATAAGAAATATGCAAACTAATATTAGGTATGATAAATAAATTCAGCATAAAACACGAAAGCCCCACTTATACTACAAGACCTCGATCCCCAGTTCAAGATTTCCTATACTGAGACACCCTTATCAGATACATCCTTTGATAAAAACATAATACATGTCATATATTTAGTGGTTGTGATTATTATTTAGAACCACACATAAGTGATAAAGATCATCATCATTACATTCTTTGCTCCCACCTTTCAACCAAATCCATGGGATACATGTTCTCTAAAAGTTGTGGAAAACTTGCTACAGTTCTTTACGATTTGTCAAAAGTCTACAAAACCAGATCAATAAAAAGTCTACAAAACCAGATCAATGAATTCTTTAAGAAACACTCCCCTTTCTGTCATCTTCCTTTTCCTCTTGCGTTTCTTTCCTTTTTCTAACCTCTATTATGTATTGTTTTGTATTTTTCTCCATGCACGCATATCGAAGTTTTTCTCCAAGTACTATGTTAATATTCCATACCAAAGCCTAATGTCTCCGACAAATGTGAAAAGAGTGAAAAAAATAAAGATTTAAAAGCCACTCTATTCAAAACTCCAAAGTTAACTTACTTTAATAAAGCAACTATCCTTATCTAAAAGGAAAAGAGAATGTGAAAGATTCCATTTATGAATTATGGATTAATTTATTATAATATTTCAAAGATGCTCAACAGATTTTGAATTTTTTTATTGACATTACCATCCATAATCCACTGTTTTAAATAACCTCTTCCCTACCTACTAAGTATAGGTACACATTTTTAACAAGTGATGATGATTTCTCCTTTTTCTTAGTGTGCATATAACATTCAAAGCCTCTTTTTCATATAAACTTCCTTGTTATCAGTTTGTGTTGTATTGAAAGCCACATATTGAAATCACGTGCTATAACTTTCTATCCCATAGGAAGTTCCATGTCTTATCCTTTATATTATGATCCTTCTCCTTCATTAGGGGGTGTACCCTAAATTCATTTTCTCTACTTTCCCAAGCATTTTCATTGGAAAATATCCTTTACTTTATTTATGAAATTGCTCTATAAATTAGCACCTCATATAAGGGTGTATAATGGTGCCTCAATAATTTAATGAATAACAAAGAAATAATTTAACGAATAACAAATAAATAATCCAAATGTAGGAAAATGTTAGGACAATGGGAAAATGTAAGTGTGAAACATTAGGTTGTCAAACGGTAATATTTTTTTGTCTTTATCTTAAAACAAATGATTTGTTCTTCCCCAATTATTGACAACATAAATATATGATATAAAAACAATCTTACATATAAATTAATTATAGGTACCCAATTGAATTCATGATGTATTAAAATTTGATTTTCAATTGTTTAAAACAAACTGTGGAAATTGCACTCTTTCAAGATTTGATGTTTCATACAAAAACAAACATGGTATACATTGAACAATACGTTGGTATTGTGTTAGTCTCTCTTATGGTTAATTTTGGTTAAAGAGTTAATATCTTTGTTATTTGGCCACTGTATATCACAATCATGAATATCAATAACATTATTCATTATGCAAGGCAAGTCGATCTTTCAAGTAGAATTACAAGAAGAGAGAATCACTTACTGTTGTTGTGGCCAAATATTTTTGGAATTATTAGTTGCAGATATCCACTCACTAAGTTAAACATGCCGAAAAGTTGACAAACCCAAAAGACCTTTCTAAAAAGGTAGGATAAGCTCAAGATCACTATGATACCAACCTAATAAGAAAATTGCAATGATAAAACTTCCAAACATAAAAATATTGGAAGATTGTTATTATAGTTTTTTTGCCACGCCTAATGCCAACTAGAAGGATAAAAAGTTTCAGAAATCACTGTTAGTGTTTATTAAAATTGTTATATATTACACATTGCATAATTTCCATATCTATATGGAAGGAAATGTTTTTGGTAGATTCAACTTCATAGAAATTAGAGAAACTCAATATTTCATCCAATCCAATCTTTTTAGCCAAGACACCACCTCTGCTAGACCTCCCCTTAATGTTTAGGCTTATAACCCAACTTTATCTTTTCTTTCTCACATCAATAATCCCATTGATGCTTCATAATATACATAGTCTGCAACATTGAACGAAAATTTTGTTAGTGCCTTGGGGACATACAAGAGATAGAATCTTAAAATTTATGAAAACCAAGAAACTGTGGTTTAAACAAAAAGATGTATCAGGTAATTGTTGAAAGGGAGTTTTCCAATTATTTGGGCCCAAAAAAATGAAATCCAACCATAAGTTTCAAGCACCCATAAGGGGATATGAAAGGATGGAGGTGTGAACCCTGTTAAGTTGGTTGCAAGATTAAAGACATTGACAGAGGAAACATTTTCTCCTGTGAGTAGGTACCTTTCACCTGCTCTTCCTTTATGCATTACTTCTACATGAGCATATGCAACATAATCAATATGAGAAAAATATATCTTATCGTTCCCATAACCAATGTATTGAGGAAGTCTTCCATTAAAAAATTCGAGCATCTGGAAAAAAAAAAGCATGTAAAAAAAATCAATATATGTACTAAATAATCAGAACTAGAACGATTGATTTAGTAATTAGTAAAAAATTGTTGCATTTATGGAATTTATGGTAATATGGAATACATTTTAAACCTTCTTAAACCATGGCTTTTGTATTCTATTATGAAAGCCTCCAAAATTTAAATGATTATCCCAAATTCCCAATATGTTCCCCATTAGAAACCAAAAGTGGTCAGAGTCTCTGAAAGACAATATAGCATGTAAGGTATAACCAACTATGGGGTGCTTGATTCATCGCTTGAGAGAAGTGTCGGTAACTACAATCATAAAACAATGCAAGAAAAAAGAGAAACATATTAAACTATACAATACAATATAAGAGTTAAAAAAGTTGTATACTTCAGTGGTCTACTTAATAAAGCCTGGCAATATGTGCCTTGATATTGGTACATTCTCCCTTCTTGGGGAAAAACCATATGTGGAGCCAGTCACCATACAAAATTATGGTAAAATAAAATGAAGTGAGGGATAACAAATAGTTAACCACCATTAATGACAGATGAAGTAACCCAAAACCTGAAAGAGGATGTTTATATCAATAAACTCATCCATGCTTTAGAAGAAGTCAAAGATGTGCTCTTTGTTGGATAGTTGTCTTCCATATATAGAAATGTTGGCATATCCCTGCGTGTACCTCTTCCCACTACTACAGATGGGCGGATTATTCCACGAAAATTTTCCACGCTTCCACTAGTTTCATCATTTTTTTTAAACAGGGTGGGATTTTCGTGGATATTGCCACGAACGTTTGTCGCAATATAGACGAAAATCTTAATTTAACATAGCTGGGGTTTTCGTCAATATAGTGACAAAATTTCGTGGCAATAGCGATGAATTTTTTTTCTATCTCATTGGTCGATGTTAACGACTAGTTGACTATTTTATCTATATATACGTGACTTTAAGAGACTTTGCGACACAATTGCTATAGTTCTGACACTGTTCTTGGCTTTTTTTTGAGCTGTTTATTTTTTTCATCACCCATCGGTTGAACAAATCCAATTCTCGATCTACATAGCTCAGATTTTGAACTTGCAAGGTTAGTATTTTATTTTTTATTGATGTACTCATTTAACTTGTAATTTTTTTTTCAAATGTCCAAATTGCATTTAGCTTTTTTTTTCCTTGAAAATATATTATAATATGTGTAGTACCATATTTCATGTCTTTGGTTTTGTTGGAAGATTGGTTGTTGTTATTGATGTCAACCCTAGTCATGGGTTTTGGACCACAAGATTGATAAAGGTATTTGGACATGAAGGACAATGCACATGCATTTACAACACCCATGAATGGATAGTATACATCGTGTTGTTTTCAGTGGTATGTTACATGTCACGTGGATCCTCATGGTTGAGGAGAAATGAATTTTTGAAGACGACAAAGTGAATTGAAGAAGGAAGTACATGTAGGCCCTGAAAACAATTAAAGAAAAGAATTACAAAATAAGAAAGTGTCAAGTCCGCCCTAATGTTAAAAGGAAGTGAAATAAATGGTATAAATAAACATCATTATACATTCATTTGATACAATTCGAATTTCATAGGTAATAAGAAGATAAGAAGGCCGGATTTCAAGGGAGGATGAAGTCTTTTGGTGATGTGTTCTAAGGTATGTTATTTTCAGGTCATATTACCATTTTTGCTATAAAATTTTTTCTAGAATGATTCAGATGGTTAAATTGCTACGGTATTGAGAATACATATCAAGGTACCTCTGGTAAAAATTTCAGCTCTTGATTCTCTATACTTATGGAGATACACTCTATGGAAGATAGGGTTTGTGACTAGTCCTGAAGCTAGTCAATAAACAGGTGTTCCAGGTAAAACAATCATAAATTTTTCATACAAAATCCAAATGAAGTGGGACCACTTCCGTTGGAAATAGTACGGACTATAGTTTCTTGTGTACGAGTTTTAGAATCGGATGTTAAATATGGAGCGCGGGGCATGCTGTACAAGTTGGGTCGTCTAAACAAACCAGAATTGAATAAAGTCTACCATTCTTTCTATAACCTCTTTTTGGGGAGGATTCAAGGAGTGAAAATTGGAGGAGTTTCAGAGAATACATTG
>SNQJ01S0043297.1:0-23369 GCA_010110895.2 Picea sitchensis
GCACCCCATATGAAGGATAAGAGTGTGTGCACAAATCCTTCATTAATGGGGGTCCTCAATAGGCAATTTTTTGAAAAAAATGAAATTGAAATGAATGAAAAGGAAGGGAAGGGAGAGGGATAACTTGGCCTAGACGGAATTGAGAATGACCGTTCAGATACTCTGCAATCTTTGATTGAATTGTTAAGGGTATTTTGAGCTCCAAACCAACCTATGGAAAAAAAATCAAAATGAATTGGTTAATTTCATTTTTACATGTATTTATTTGGTTTTTTACTGATTTGGATAGGATCATTATATAATTTTTCATATATCTTTGTACTTTCTGGGTGGAAAATTGGAGGAATTGGCTTGTAGATCCCATGTTAGTGACAAGTCCCAGTTTGGAGATTTGCAGTCTGAAACATTTCAAAGACATTTTGAGGCATTAAATAACATTTTTGGAGTCAAAAACTTGCAAGAATATATAACAACCCCTTGAATTTATTATATAACAACAAGATCTTTCCAATAGTACAAAAATCACCTCAATCGGAGCTCGTATGTGAAAGTTATGCCTCCTGCAAGTTGACCTACCTTGTGGACCACCATGGTATCGAGTGAATGCCATGTTATTCCCCATTGCTCACACATGTGGGGATAGACACATTTGGAATTTCAAGAATATTTTACAAGATCCAAAACCTAACACTAATTGAGGGTTGAGACATGCAAAAACCCTACCCTAGACAACTATAAAACTATGTTAAATATTGGGCTATTAGGAGGAGAAATGGTTCCATTCTTTAGCATGGTACTTGTTCCATAGTTGAGTAGAGTATATAGGAGTGGAATTTGAGAGAATAACAAAGGAGGAAGAAGATTGTGTAGTATTCATTCAAGCCACAATGTTAAAGGAAACTCCATAGTGAGTGCCTCCTTTTTTTGTACTTGCATCTCATAAGTGAATAAAAGAGAACATAGCATAGAACTCACCTTCTAGCTAGGTTTTCTCTCATTTCGGGTTTTCTAGGATACATCTTGTGTTCATTTTTGTGGATGGTGTGTTCATTTACTTGTTCTTTTATTTTCACATTTCAGTTATTTTCATAAATCTAAGCAATAAGATAGTGATAATAAATCTAAGATATAAGGAAATAAACTTGCATACTAAAATATTTCAACATAATACAAGATCTGTTGGGAAGAACTATTCCAATGGAATATACATGGAAATTTATAGATCATTTACCCACTTTTTTGTAGTCCGGAATGCCCTTTACTTATTATTATTCGTCAATTTCATTACTCTAATTCTTAATGAGGTCATTCAAGCTTGTTCTTGTGATTTTTGCAGGTATAAGAGAGTGTTCAAGTTTTTTTGATGGTGTTTTTACAACCCTTTGGTCCTATCTAATGTACATTGATGAGCGAATGAATTGGAACTAGCATATAGGTTAGATATTTTTTCCTTGCATCTTGCATTATCAATATATTTTTCCATTATTACCTTAGGATCCCCTCCACCAGGTTGCAACAATAACCTTCTTTGTCGTTTATTCTTTTTGTAACTTGGGTGGTAGAGCCTACCAATCATGGGCACCCTAGTTAGCACCTTGCCTATTGTTTTCTTGCCCATGAGAAAATTATTTATAGGCTCAAGATCCCTCTTATCCCCACCATGACTTTGTGTTGAAGCTGTATGAATTCTTCCCAATCTTTTTCTGGCCATTCCTTATGGGGCTCCCACATTTATCATGTTTTCATTTCCATTTTTGCATTGCATACCATTGCTTTCACTTTCGAGCATAATTCCCACCACAATTCGCCATTGCCGCTAACCACTTATGCATTCTCTTTAGCCTCTTCCCTTTGCATCTATTACTTTTGCATTTTTAAAATCCTATCCTTGCAGGAAACATGTTGATGAATGTCCATATCCTACACATCCTTTTATTTACATTTTGTTTTTCATAGGTATGTTGCATGTGCTTGGAACATAACTGGTCACCCTACAACACTTGTTTCCTCCATTATATTATGGCATTGTTTTGTTCCTTTTCAATCTTTTCTAATATGAAAAAGACACAAACAAATCAAGCATTTTAAAAAATAGAGAGAGGGGGAGAAGTTAAGATATTTACTTTTTATAGGTGGTAGCAGTTTCAATTGTGTCATAGTTGAACAAAGCACTAAGTTTTGAGTCTTTTTCTCGACAAGTTGGGTTTTAGTATTTCCTTAGGAGTCGAACCATTATTTTTGAGTTTTACTATGGATAATGTATTGATGCCTCCTGCAATGTAGATTTATATCAGTGTTTCTTCTTGCATCAAATGTTTCCCAAGTCAGTATTGTTCCATGTTTATGTTCAAGGGTTGTCTTTAGCATGTGTCAACTATTTCTCATAATTCTCAATCATACACGTCATCCTTCCCCGTTGTCAATTTGTTCTCAGTTGCATCATTATTAGTTTTATTTACTCATGCTAGTGTGGAAGGTCCTAATTGACTTCTCATTAGTGGGTCATCTATTATCAACTATGACACATGCTGTGAGAGATAGACCTAGAGTCATGTTGTGGCCACAACATCTCCTGTTTATTTTGCTTAAATAAGAAAAAGAAAAGTGCCTCCCTACCAAAATTTTAGCTTTAATTCCTAATATACTACTATTTAAGGCCTATTGTATATTATTTGACTACCTAGAAGGTTAAGAGTTTGGTTTTGAATTGATTTTTTTTTTTTGAGGAAATTTTTATGGCTCATGATCTCTTTGTTATTGCATTATTGGGTGTTCTTCATTAGGCATTTTGTTTATGACGCTCTACTTTGATCATTTTGTGATGAGCGTGGCATGTTCTATTTTAAGTCGATTTCCATGATTCATTCTAATGGTTTCAAATGTATTTCTGATCCTTTTGAGTGCAGGGTTCAATTTCCTATCTTTTGTCTTAAAGGGAATTTGTATTTGATAACTTATTATGCATTGGTTTGAGATTTCATATCACTACATTATAAAGGGATTAATGATTGGTTTTAAGGAAGGACATATTATCACTTAGAGTATTCTTTCTTTCTCATTACTTATATGGTATTCATACTCACGTCTGGGCAGGTTAGGTGTAAATTAGGCTTTATTCCCTTCATCATCCTTTCCTTATTTTCTTCCAATTGATACTCCTAACATATAACAATGAAATATGATATTGCATTCTTATGCATAAAAAGAACACTAAAATGTGAATCCATAGACTCATAAGGAGAAATTGTGAGTTGTACTAAGACCTCATTACCCTATGTTCAAGATGTTGTTTAAGAGCTTGGGGTAGTGAATTCTAAAGTATATTATAGTGCAACGAGTTTCTTCTCATTTCAAAGATTTGGTTTCAATTTTTCCATTGTGTAAATGTTAATATCAATCTTACATAGAAATGGTTTGCATGTGAAAGCCTCATAACCTGATTATTTATATTTCTTAGGTCTCGATGTGCAAGTCATATCATTTTATCATGGAGGAAAGCATTACTAATTTGGATGGAGAATATATACTCGTTTTAAAAGTTCTAATTCATGTGCATTAATATTAAAGCTTTGTTATGAGTTATGACTTCTGTAACTCTGCTTTTGGAAAATATGTTATTTAGAGTCAGTTTTGAATATCTTAATATTATTCTAATATTGAGATTAATATATGGAGTAACTCTTACAGGTAAATAACTTCACCAAGATGCTAGTGGAAGAAGAGAAAGAAGACACAACAAAGAAACCCAAAGATTAATAAATGTAGAACCTCAATTTCAATTCTCTCTAACCAACAAAACCCACAAATTTAGTGGATATTTGGACACTCATAGTTAGTTTTCCTTTGTTTCTCCGGTCGTCTGAATCCTGGATGTCCTCAAATCTACAGTTTGAAATCATCCTTACCCAACCTAATCGATGCACAATGTTCCGATTTTGAAATTTAAATCGATGACCACCTATTTTTTGATCTGGCAGCAAACATCAGCCATTTGGATATCCGATATCCGTACATTCGAGCTTCATATATTTCATAACTTATTTCGAAATATAGATATGGATGTAGTACCTTTTTCGAGAACCAATCGTAATATGACACTTGTCCCCTTGAAATAGTACCTTCTTCCTCCGTGAATATGATGTGGCACTTGACATGTCATTTCTAACAAGGCATCTGGATCCAAAATTTCAATTTAATTGTGTACATTCCATTTATTCTGAATTGAATGCTATTTTGACCTCTCTGGAATCCAATGTGTCGGCTGGCGAGGTATCCAACGTGTCAATTAATGAGGTGTCTGATATATTTTGGCAAAGTGGCATCCAAATTTGGGTTTCCAATTTATATTAGTTTTATCAATTTTCCAGACATTCATATTATGGATTCATGGTAAATGTGACCAAAAGCTATCTTTACTTGTGAACTACATAAACTTCCATACTTTCCCCGAACACAAACAAATTATAGTGAGAGTTGTATAGTTTGTTTATGTTGGGATTTGATAATAACGGATTTTTCCAAAAATGGATTTGGATCTTATTATTCTGCGTTGGTTACAATCAAATAGATCAAGTTAGAATATGGATAGGGATTGCATTTAATACTCAGTTTCTTGTGTGAATGTATATAAATACATGTAAGCTCGTAGAGGCAAAAAGAGAGATAGAGTGAGAACTTGCAAGTTTGCTGTAATTTCCATGATATGAATAATAAGACAACCGATGTCTATGCTTGGTGGAGATAGCCCAACATTTGGGTGAACCATGTGAAATCCCTGTGTTTCTTATCTGTGTGATTGTTAATTATCATATGTGAATTGTGTTTTCCACATTTGCAATTCTAACAAGTGGTATCAGAGGTGGTTGGAGGAGCGTCAAATTCTCGGAGAAGCCGCATGAGTGAAATCTATGTGAGATGCGTCGAGTTCAACATCGCTGCAGGTCTCTCCTCTGGAAGGGTGCGACGTCAGACTAGTCAAACTTTACACACGTTTGAAAACCTGGAATCGTCGCGATCCAAGTGTATCGAGGGGTGAAAAGACTATTTAAGATCTCCACACTCTAGTGGTAGTGAGAGGTGCGACGACTCCTCTTCAACATTAGCATGTTTCTTTTCTTTTAATTTTTTTTTTTTTAAGGTATAAATCATTTTGCAAAGTCATGCCAATTTTTATTTTTAAAAAGGAAACGTGAACAAGTCAAGAAGTCAAGTCACATGGAGTCTGCTTTAAAAGGAATTACTATATTTGTAATATAGTATTTGGAATACAATATTTAAAAGGTGGAGGAATTAAAATGTAAAGGTGGATGTTTTAAAAAGTAAATTTTTTTCTTTATAAAAGATTTTTATTAAACCTTTTTTATATATTATTAAAAGGTTTTTTTGGATTAAACCTTTTTTTTAACCTTATTTATTAAGGATTTACATTTTTCATTTATTGGTTAAAGAGCCAAGTATTATAAGAAGTGATTTGAGCATTAGGATATTTTGTGCTAATGGCTAAGATACAGAGTTTGAAGTTTGAAGTTGAAAAGTTCAGCAGTAAAAGAAACTTTGAGCTCTGGAAGCTCAAGATGCAGAATTTACTGGTGCAACAAGGGTTGCAAAAAACATTGGCAAGCAAGCCAAAGAAACCAACAGCCATGACGAATGAGGAATGGGAAGATCTGGATGCAAAATCTCTTAGTACCATTCATTTATGTCTGGCGGATGATGTTTTGTTTAATATCGTAGGAGAGGATACAACATCAGGTTTATGGAGAAAGTTGGAAAGTATATATATGACAAAGTCCTTGACGAGCAAAATCTACTTGAAGAGATAGTTGTACAATTTGCGGATGAAATAAGGTATAAAAGTTGTTGACCATTTAAATACCTTCAATACCCTTATAGTTCAATTGACTAGTATGAAAGTTAAATTTGAAGATGAAGATAAGGCTATTAAACTGTTGTGTTTGTTGCCTGAGTCGTGGGATAATCTAGTCACCTCTATTAGCTTTAGCTCAACAGATGTTTTAGATTATGACTCTGTTGTGGGAGCTTTGATGGTTGAGGAGACGAGGAGAAAATCAAGTAAAGAAACCTCAACTTCAGAGGTGATGTTGGTCAGAGGTCGAACTAAAGAGAAGAATGAGAGAAGTTTTTCTTGATCTAAGTCAAGACACGGAAAGGGTAAAGAAAAATGCTGGTATTGTGGCAAAACATGACATCTCAAGAAAAATTGTTGGGAAAGAAAGGAATCTGAGGAAGACTCTACGAAGGAAGCAAATTTGGCTATAACAAATTTAGGTATGACTGATCAAGTTTGATTCATTTCTAGTAATTTACAATATCAAGAAGAATGACAGTTAGATTCAGGTTCCTCCCACCACATGTGCTCACATATAAATTGGTTCATTTCTTACCAATCTGTTGATGAGGGTGTAGTGTTTATGGGAAATGGTATTCCCTGTAAAACTGTTGGGGTTGGCAGTATTAGAATCAGGATGTTCGATGTTATTGTTAGGGAATTAACAGATGTTAGATATGTACCTGAGCTTAAATCAAATTTGATTTCATTGGGAGTGTTGGATTCTTGTGGATATAAGTATACAGGTCAAGGTGGAGCACTCACATTGTCGAAAGGTAGTTTAGTAGTGATGAAGGCAACAAAGGTTGATAACCTTTATAAGCTGGAAGGGAGTACTAAAGTGACATCTAAAGTGATAGATGTATCTTCTTGTTTATGGCAGAAGCATCAAGGTCATAAGAGCAAGAAAGAATTACAAGTATTGGTAAGCGATACATCATTTCCAGACTTAAAATCTTTGTTTCTGAATTCATGCTTGTTTTATATCTCTACAAGTTATGATGGTGGTATAAAGGGATGTTGTGTGTGGGATCCTACTTCTCACAAGGTCATCATTGACAGAGATATAATATGTATGGAACAACCAAAAGGGTTGATTCAAGATCGCAACGGTAAATTTGTTTTCATGCTAGATAATTCATTGTATGGCCTATTGGTACCCAAACAAATATACAAGAGGTTTGAATCCTTCATAGTGAGTCAAAATTTTTCAAAGGGTAGGAATGACTATACATTTTATAGTACATTCACAGTTTTGATGTTATTTGCTGATGATATGCTCGATGCAAGCCGAAGCATGGATAAAATCAGTAAGAAAATGACTCATGTGGACAAGACAATTCAGATGAGGGATCAAGGAGCAACAAAACAAATTATGGGCATGGAAGTATACACAGATGGTAATGGTAAGCTGTGGTTGGAGTTCAGTATGAACATTATAAAACCAATTTTTATCCCTCTTGCTTTCCATTATAAGTTTTCTTTAAGCATAGGGCCTGCCTATAAAGAAGAAAAGGTTATGTCTCGTGTAAGTTCATTAGAAGGTCTATTGTATGTGATGAAATGGTTAAGACCAGATGTTTCACATGCTAATGATGTTCTCGGATACATGACAGATTCAGGTGTTGCAGTGAAATGGGTGCTTCAGCGTTTGAGAAGCACAAATGTCACCTATAATGGTTACACTGAGATGGTCTGTGATAATTGTAATGTATATTTTACAAGTGTTTTGGATAGGAGGAGATCTATCACTAAATATGTCTCACAACACAGTTGTGGAAGACATGTTGGAGGTGGAGTGACCCCTTAGGAAATCCAAACTCATGCAAGTCACATAGGTGAGATCATGAAACCGGTTTTATTAGAGAAGCCGCAGTGGTGCTTGGCTTCTCTTGGCTTGCAGAAAATGTGATGAACAAAAGGAAGGAGCAAGATATCAAGTTAATTGTTGTCAAGGTGGAGATTGTTGGGATTTGGTGACAACGAATTCCTCCAAGGATGGATTTGGATCCTATTATTTTGCGTTGGTTACAATCAAATAGACCAAGTTAAAATATGGATAGGGATTGCATTTAATAATCATTTTCTTGTGTGAATGTATATAAATACATGTAAGCCTGTAGAGGAAAAAAGAGAGACAAAGTGAGAACTTGCAAGTCTGTTGTAATCTCCATGATTTGAATAATAAGACAAACGATGCCTATGCTTGGTGGACGTAGCCCAATGTTTGGGTGAACCATGTGAAATCCCTATGTTTCTTATCTGTGTGATTATTAATTATCATATGTGAATTGCGTTTTCTGCATTTGCAATTCTAACAGTTTACATTATAAAAATGTTGTGCATGCATTCCCACAATGCAAGTGGGATAAATGTATGAGATTGCAAATTAATAGTCAAGATCCACCTGAGGAGGAGATTGACGACCGTTGGAGCCTCAATTTCCATTGACTGTAACTCAAGCTCTCGATGTCCGTTTTGGGCAATATTTGACTGGATCAAAAACTAAAGTTGTAAGGAATAATATAGGAGTGGTTTTGCTTGCTGACTAACAATGAAAACCTCAGTAAATTTAGGGAAATCATTTTTGGTTAATGGCAATGCACTATTACAAAAGTTTACATAAATATTTAATTTGAAACCCGGATTTTCTGGTGAATACATCCTTAATTTAAAGAAAATACAAATAAAAATAAATCTCTTGTTATTGAAGAAAAACCTATTATTGAAGAAAATCCCAAAACTAACACTCTCATCAATAATAGGTTTTTCTTCAATAATAGGAGATAACTTTTCTTCATAAACAATAATGGATTTTTTAGGAATAGAAATTGTCTCTTCAAAAGAGGGCTTACCTTTAGAAGAAGAGGAATGGACTTGGGTATTCTTTGATTTTCTTAATAACTTTTTTGGATTTGATAATGTCAGAACGACCTTGGGGTCCATATTTGTTCTGGTTACTCTTTTTCTTAAAGATGAAGTTGATATTGGGGCTTTGATAGGCTCACACTTTGGTCCTTTCACTTCTCTTTTAGGAGCCAAAAATTTTGCAATGGAATAGTTTTATGTGAATCTCCTCAGTCCATGAAATAGTTATGCATAATTTTATCATGAATGTTCAAGGATATATAAAATGGTGGAGAAGAATCATATTTATCTTCAATATGCAGACCAATTGTGATAGCGGGATTTTCATCTTGCAACTTTATAAAGTCTGAAGAGATAACAAGTGCATGAGAAGTGTCTGAAGAGATAACAATTGCATGATATTGCAAAACCTTCAAGATATAATGTTTAAAAGGCTCATTCTTTATTAGCTCCACCAAAGGCACAATAATTTTAATTTTATTTATCTCATGCTCCAGATTAAAAGGAGATAGTTATCTTTTTATTTCTTTTGCCTCTGAAACACCTGCCTTGATAGGTTGTTGATATTGATCTGATTTTCTTGGCCCATGCTTAGCTGGAGTATTTGTCTTCTTAATTTGAGTTTGAGCATTCGGTTTTGACCCACTTTGTTTAGACCTTAAATCATATTTCTTTTGAGGCTCATTCTGAAAAATTTCCTCTTCTTGATCATCAAACTGATTTG
This sequence comes from Picea sitchensis, assembly GCA_010110895.2. Lineage (NCBI taxonomy): Eukaryota > Viridiplantae > Streptophyta > Pinopsida > Pinales > Pinaceae > Picea > Picea sitchensis. The sequence goes on from SNQJ01S0043297.1 coordinate 9,441, forward strand.
ATATTAAAGAATCCTCGTATTCATGTTGAGTCAAGTGACTAGTAGGAATTTCAGTTCCATTTAAAAGAGTTGTAGAATTTTCTTCAACATCATCATTTTTTTTTGTATCTTCAACCGAAATATTCTGAAAAGGGGGAAATATCCTTTGGTTTTCATGATTCCTTATTTCTCTTTGCATGATCTGAGGAGCATTATGTGGTCTTCTGAATTTATTTGGGTTCCTATTCCCACCCTCATGAACATGTCTATTTGGCAACTTTTCTTCCAATTTCAAATTGGCCAATTCTGATGTTAGTGTCTTCAACATTTTAGCAATTTCATCGATTTTTGGATCAAATGTTGATGTATTGGAAGAAGATGGGACATCTTATTTTTTCTTCTTTCTGTCTCTGTCATATTTTGAATTTAATCTTTTTGCTTCTAGAATATTTGACTCTACCTCAATAGTTTCCTCCTGCATCGAGCTCAAAGTAGTAGACCTTCTTTCTCTCAACAAAAGAGAAAATTAAGCATCAAAGGCATTAGCAAAAGTAATTTTATCAGAGGTTTCAGTAGGCTTGACTTCATCAAGTATTTTGGTATACATTTTATTAAACATTTTAGTAAAATCTGACACAAACTCACCACTTTTTCTTTTCAGGGCTCCAAACTCAATGATATAATACAAGTAATCCTTTTTGTCTCCCCACTGTTTCAAAAAAGTCTCATCTAAAACGTCAATATTTGGAATAGAACCTACAGGAATACCTTAGAACCATTTTCTTAATTCTCTATCTAGACTTTCAACAAACACTCTCGTTCAAACATCTGATTTCTCTATATTGAAATTATCTGCAAAACTAACATCAATAATAGGTTTTTCTCCTGTTGTTATTGATGAGTTTTTTCTTCTGAAGAAATATCTCCTACAACTATTATCTCTTCAGACTTTGTAAATTTGCAAGATGAAAATCCCACTATCACAATTGGTCTGCATATTGAAGATAAATCTGATTCTTCTCCACCATTTTATATATCCCTGAACATTCATGATAAAATTATGCATAACTGTCTCATGGAATCGGGAGATTCACATAATGTTATGTTGAAGGTGGATATGGATGAGTTAGGGTTAGATATCACAAAACCCTACCAAGTTCTCTATTCTTCCGACTCTTAAAAATTCGAGTGTTTAGGAGTTATCGAAGATTTGGTTGTAACATTTTCTCAGTTTCCTATGAAGAGTGGTGTTATGGACATTGTAGTGGCTGATATACTGCCAAAGTTTGGAATGTTGTTTTCTAGGTCTTGGACCAAAAGGGTAGGTGGATATTTTCAAATGGACCTGACATATGCCACCATACCTATTTTTGGGGGAGAGCATTAGAAACTATACAGGGAAGTACGACTTGTTTATATTGTAAGTGATCATGACAATCCAGGAAATCACCCTATATATGCAGTAGATGATGAAATTGGCTTAGACATATTTCATATTAGTGATGATTTTACCGAACCATCAAGTAACAATCTCATTGGTAAGCAAGCAAATGATATGGAAAACTCGGTATGGAAAATGTTCTTTGATGGTTCATGTTCAAAAGAAGGATCAAGTGTTGGGGTTGTAATAATTTCTCCTTCTAAAGAAATTATATCTCTGTCCTATAAATTGGAATTCAAGACCACCAATAACATTGCAGAATATGAAGCTTTGTTATTGGGGTTAAGAGATGCAAAAGATATGGGGATTGACTAATTAGCAGTTTTTGGAGATTTTGAATTAGTCATCCATCAAGTCAAGAATATTTATCAGAAAAAGAAACAAATATTGAAGCAATACAAGAACGAGGTATGGGATTTCATTGAAAACTTAGTTTTGGCTTTTAATATCACATTTGTTTAGAGAAAATTTAATCAACAAGTAGATTCACTAGCATTAGCAGCTAGCAATTTCAAGACTCTGTTATGTTCCAATTTGAGATATGAACTTGAAGTTAAACACGGGCCTTCAATCCTTGATAATATCAAACATTGACAAGTTTTCAGTGATGACCAGGAACTGAAAATATTTCTAGAAACTATTGATGATTTTTCTGCCATTTCTATTGACCAAGAAAATGAAAATGATGAGACAAAAATTCAATCAGATGTTCTTTTTCAGAATAAGGTAGTAAGGCATAAAATAGTGGAGTTAAAGACAAATCACATTCCAAAGGGTCTAGTTCCACTGGAAAGACTGTTTGACAACAATGATGTTTCCAAGAAATTTTCCATTCAGAGTTAGGAAAAGGATGTGTTTGATTGCAATATTGGCACTGTTGCAAATCCAAAGATCATTAAACTGTCCAAATCATTGTTAGAAGAGTGAAGGAACAGGTATGTTAAACTTATGAAGGAATTTGCTGATATTTTTACTTGGTCATATGAAGACCTTAATATTTTTAACATTGACATAATTCAACATAAAATTCCTTTGAAACCAGAATCTAAAGCTTTCAGACAAAAATGAGACAGTTTAATCCTATGTTGTTTCCTATAATTTTGTTAAGAAACAAATATCAAAACAACATAAAAAACCTCAGAATAAGTACTCAATGCCTTGACAAAGAGAGAATTTCAGATAATAAGCCTCTTCGAGGGGGCAACCTCCTTATACACCACATGAATTTACAAATACCAGATGATTCCAAATGTAAAGGTCTCCTTGGTATATATAGGAGACTAGGAGGTACAATTACAACTAATGGAGCTAAGCCAACATAAATAAAATAACAATACTAATGTAATATTCCCCAATTAATGGGTAATGTGCCACTATTTAGGGCTTAACATGTCCCTCCCCTTCAGACAAGTGTTGTCTGCAACGCTTGAGTAATTATAGATGCTTATGTATAAAAGACACATCTTCCCAAGTGGAATCTTCAACAAGTAGTTTCCCCCACTTAATGAGATACTCTAAAATGGATCTATTCCTTAGTTGGTGAATTCTTATGTTAGTGATATCTTTAGGCTCCAGTATGATTTTTCCTTCCTCACCAAGTTCTGGAAATATAGTTTGAACTAGGATCTTGTCACCTATAACCTTATTTAAGCATGAAACATGGAAAACTGGGTGTATTGGTGAAGATGCAGGAAACTCCAATTTGTATGCCATAGTACCAATATTTTGCAACACCTTATAAGGACCATAGTACTTTGGTGATATTTTTTTATCCTTCTTAGCTTGCTCGAGGGACATATGTTTGTATGGTTGTAGTCTTAAAAATACCCAATCCCTTACTTCAAAACTTCTTTCACTACAATGTTGATTTGCTTGTTGTTTCATGCGATTTTGTGCCATGGTTAGATTGTCCTTTAAGATTTGGAGAACTTCTTGTTTATGATCGATGTGATCTTCCACTGCTTGAACCTTAGATTTTTTATTTTAGAGAAGAAGTGATGGAAGGGTGGGTGATATATATAGGGTACCATAAATAGTGTCATTTACATTGCAATTATAGAAAGATGTGCTCTAGTCATGAGACAGGCAGGTTGAAGGACAAAACATTAGGACATTGGGACAGGACGATGGAGACTCAGGCTGTTGGTATGGCAGAGAGAATGAACTTCACATCCCAAAGCTGTCCAATGAGGATGGGATCTTCTGTTGCAGTATGAAAGGAAGTGTTATACCACAATTCTGCCAAGGGTAACCGCTTGAACCATTGTGTTTGTTTATCAGAGACAAAGAAACGAAGGTATCCTTCCAGACATTTGTTCACTATCTCGGTTTGTCCATCAGATTGAGGATGATAACATGAGCTATAAGCCAATTGAGTACCCAAACAAGAAAATAATTCTGTCCAAAACTGTCTAGTGAAGATGGGATCTTTGTCACTTATAATAATCTTTGGGCTTCCATGTAGCTTTTTAATTGTCCCCATGAATGCGGTGGAAACTGTATTGGATTTGAAAGGATGAGTGAGTTCACAAAAGTGTGTGTACTTGGTCATTCTATCAACAATAACCATGATGAAACTCTTTCCTTCATACTTCGATAACCCTATGATGAAATCCATGGAAACCTCCTCCTAGCACTGACTTGGGATCCCTAATGGTTGTAAAAGACCCGGGGTCTTAACTTTTTCCACCTTATTTTGTTGGAAAACCAAAAATTCCTCCACAAACCTTTGAACATCAGTTTTAAGGCCATCCCAAAAAAATTTCTTCTTGACCCTATGGTAGATTTTAAAAAATCTTGAGTGCCCTCCTACCGGAGAGGTGTGCAATTCCAAGAGTACCTTTTGTTTGAGTTGGGAGTTCTTACATAAATATAAGCGATCTTTGTACCATAGTATATCATTTTTCCATGTAAATGCATCCGATGCACTGGAATCCTATTGCGACCTTTGAATGAGAGTCCACATGTTTTCATCATTCTTCCATTCATCCCTCGATTCTATTATCCAATCGGGTTAGATGATTGAGATAGAATAGAGAAAGGCCTCAACATATTCATCCTTTCTTGAGAGTGCATCTGCCACAACATTTTGCTTCCCTTTTTTGTAGATGATTTCAAAACCATAACCCAATATCTTGGTCACCCATTTTTGTTGTTCTTCTGAAGATAGTCTCTGTTCCAAGAAGTATTTAAGACTATAATTATTTGTTTTGACCTTGAAGTGCCTACCTATTAGGTAAGGGCGCCATTGCTTCAATGCATCTAGTATTTCCATCATTTCCTTCTCATAAATGGGTTTGTGTAATTCATTTCCCTTGAGTGGTCGACTTTCAAAAGCAAGGGGCCTTCCTTCTTGCATTAGAACAACACCAATGCCATTTCTTGAGGCACCACATTCCATAATAAAGGTTTTTTTGAAGTCTAGTGTCATCAAGAAAATAGTTTTGCACATCACCTCTTTAAGTTCTTCAAAAGCTTGATTTTCCTCTGTAGTCCATGAAAACACATCCTTCTTAGTTAATGTCATTAAAGGTGTTTCTATTCTTCCATAGTTCTAAACAAAATTATGGTAGTAACCTGTCAAACCAAAAAATCCTCTAAGATTCTTCAATGTTTCAGGAATCGACTAGTCCATCATGGCCTTAATCTTGTTAGCGACTACCTTGACACCTTCATGAGATACAATATGACCCAGATAGTCTACCTCCTTCACCCCAAAGAAATATTTGAATGGTTTTTCATATATTTGTTTCTCCTTTAGTAGTTGTAGCACCTTGTCAACATGTTGAACATGATCCTCCCAACACTTGTTATAGATTAGTATATCATCAAAAAATACTAACACAAATTTTCGAAGGAAGGGCTTGAAAAAAAAAATCATCAATCCTTGGAATGTGGAAGGTGCATTCATAAGGCCAAAAGGCATGAAGAAAAAATCATAATGGCATTCATGATTTCAAAATGTTGTTTTTGGGATATTTTCTTCCTTCATTATAATTTGATGATACCCTGAACAAAGATACAACTTTGTGAAGTAGATTACTCCATGTAGTTCATCTAACAATTCATCAATGATGAGAATGGGAAACTTATATTTAATAGTGATCTTGTTGAGCTCTCTATAATCTGGACACATACACCAGGAGCTCTCTTTCTTGAGTACCATTACCACCAGTGCAGATTAAGAACTTTGGCTAGGTCTAATAATGCCAGCCTCTAACATTTCTTCAACCATACACTCAATTTCACTCTTCTGGCAATAAGGGTATCTGTAAGGCTTGATGTTAGGAGGAACACTCCTAGGAATTAGGTGAATAACATGATCATGATTTTGAGTGGGTGGAGGACCTATGGGAATATCTTCAAATACTTTGGAATGCTTATCAATGATCCCTTGGAGATCTAGGGGAATAGATGGCTTAGATGTTTGAACATCTGGTGAGCATAGTTGTACAATTACACCCTAATGCCCCCTTTTCAATAATATTGTCATGCCATTAGAGCTTATCACCTTACTGAGTTTCCTTGTGATACCCCTTAACTCAATTTCCTTTCCTTCCAATGAAAATTTCATGAAAAGTTATTGAAAATTAAAATCCATTGTTCCCAATGATTGTAAACATTGGACTCCTAGTACGACATCAGCACCACCCATGGGTATATAAATCATTGGACTATTCATTACATATTCCCCCATAGTAATATTTATCTTATGGAATTTTCCTAAGCAATTGATAGTTCCTCCACTTGCAATCATTACTTGAAACTATGGCGCTGGATATATAAAGCGATTAAGAGCTTTGTATAATTTATAGTGAATGAAATTATGAGTACTACCCGAATCAATTAGGACTATCATATTTTTCTTTTTGATATATCCTTCGATATTGAGGGTTTGAGGAGTGTTAATTCCAGCCAATGCATTGCATGATATCATGGGAGTCAAATCTTCAAAAGAAATCTCTTCTACGTTTTCATCTTGAGATGGTTCTTGTTCTTCTTCCTCTTCACAAGCTATGTAGAATAATTTCTTCTCACCACACTTATGTCCCTTACCGTACTTGTTGTCACAATTAAAGCATAAACCTTTTTCTTTTCTTTCTTCCAATTGTCGAGGTGTCAACCTTGTAGGTTTATGCATTTTATAATTAGGAACATTATTCTCTCCATAGATGTTAGGAGTGGTCCTTCTAGTAGCCATAGCCATATTTTTACTTTCAACATTTCTCGCCACTCTGAACGCATTCTCCAATGATTTGGGTTCCCAAAAGAAAACCTCATGTTGAATGTTATCCTTTAAAGTTATGTTGAGACCATTTTGTGCTTCCTTTCTTTCCTTCCACCTTCTATTTTCCTTACTTCTTTACTCCATTTCTTTTCCCTCTTCTACGCCTCCCCTTATTCCCTTTTTCTTTTATCCATTCTTTTCTCTCTTTCTGGTTACTATACTTAGTCATATTTCAGTTTCACAGGTTGGTGGGTTCACAGGTTGGTGGGCCTTCATTTGCACACACTTTCTTATTTCATAAGTCCATTTTAACACTTAGCCATTTTTTTTGTTTCACGGGTTCGCAGATTCGAGCCCTCACTCTCCATTTTACGTGACCTTCACTTTGCACCCCAAGTTCTGTGATCTACATTTCGACCATCAGCCTTTTCGCGGGTGTCAAGCTCCAAAGTATCTCATTCCTCCTGCATGCGAGTCCGACCGATCATTCCTCTACACTTAGTATATTTTTTATCATCTATAAAACCACGGGTTCACCAGTTTCGAGGTTGACGGGTTCATGAAAATTTTATATTTGAATTCTCACTCGTCTGTCCCCACTGTTGACGCTAAAAAGCACAACATTGGATACTATGATCGCAAATGATTTCCAAGATTTATTATCTAATTGTATTAATAATATACTAGTAGGTGGGACCCCTTGTTTGACTTATGGCACTATGATGGAGAAACGACACTTATATTTTGTTTGCCTATGTACTGGTTGCGACACAGTTTCTATAACTTTTTCGCTTCAAATAGTGATTAAAATGCTTGTGGTAAGGAATTCTGATGATTAAAGCGGGAAAGATTGTGATCTTCATTATCTCTTGCAAAATGTGTCATGTTGCTAAATAGGTGAAGGAATAATACTCTAGTTTGAATTTGATTATATATGGATTATGGGTGATCACCTCAACCCTTGTGTGTGCATTGGTTTTGATTACAATGTTAGTGGCATCCCTAAGAAACTAGTCATATGTTAATTGGAATGGGAAAAGTGATTAAAACAAGGAACATTGTGGTCTTGATTATCTCTCACAAAATATGATTATGCTGCCTTTTGGATGAAAGAATTACACTCCAATTTTAATTATGATATTGTATATTGTTCATAACAAAGTTGGGTGACCACCTCAACCCTTGCTACTATTGTTATGCACATTGGGTTGAATTGAAAATTGGTTGTGTTCCTAGCAAGTTGTCATATGATAAATATGGATAGTGGCAAGGGGTGGCGCACTTTGGAAAATTGTGCACTTTTGCAAATTATAACATGGAAAGTTTGGAATATTTGGTTGCATTAATGGTTTTGAATGTTAATGAAGTGTTGAGTTGGCTAGTGGGCTTGGCTCATACTAAGCCATGAATGAAATTATGAAGGAAGAAGTGACGTGCAGTAAATGCATGTCACTCAAACTCACCTCGAGCCCTCCACCTTAGTCATTCTTGAATTTTTCTCTGTTAGTTGATGTTGCTCCGCCTTGCCCTGTCGTGGAGGAAGTATACAACCTTGTTTTTTTCTCCTTACGCAATATTTTACAGGTATGGAGTTTTCTTACTTCTCCATCCATGAAATTTTCTCTACCCTTAAATCAAAATGTTGGCTTTGGTTTCTCGTGGTCTGTGTATTTTTCAAGCTGTTATGAAATAATTTGGACTGTGTATTGGTTATTTGCAAGGTTTTTCTTCCTGTGCTAGTTTTATTTGAGCCATGGTGTTGAAGGAATAACATGGTGTCTTTTATTGTGTATGACTATTCGCATTTCTTTTTTATGGAAAAGAATTAAGTTTGGGACCCCGGGCATGCCCTACCTCTGGTTCATGTTTTGAGTTTTCCCTATTCGTAACTCCTCACCGCTTCCTTTCTGTGGGTTATTTGTACACCCCATTAGCCTTTTGAGTTATGGTTTCATGGTTAGTATGCCAAGCCTTGGTCACTGCCCTATGAATGTTTAAGTGGAATATGATTAAGGACTAAAACCTTTAGTGCCTTGTCCTGGAAAAACCCTCAATTGTTAGCCTGCCTTCTTATGACCTCACTGTCATTGTTGCGTGGTGAAACTTATGCAAACATGAGGACATTGCTTACCCAGAATTTGTTGGGAGCACTATTCGTGCTATTTTGGTTTAGCCATGGGTTTTAATTGGTCACTTGTTATGATGTGATAAAGGAAGTGTTGGATTCACTTATTCTTTGGAGGTTAAAGTTTGTTTATACGAAGCTCATGAAGTCAATAGCAATGTTGCAAATTATTGTTATATTATCCATGATCAATTTTAATAATGAAAAGCACCCATGGAGTAAGATTTCCATGCTATGCAACTGCCAAACCCTCTGTTTGAATTATCTCGCTGTCTCTACCACTTAATTTCATTGGCACATATCGAACCCTACGCATTATAGTGAATCCATTTTGAAGTTTGATGAGAGCATTGTTCTTTCTCGGTTACTAGGGCATGGGTTTAATTGGTCTCTTGCTTGGAAATTGTGGAAAGAGTCTTGAAATCACCCATTCATTGGAAGTTACAATCTGTTGAAGCTGGCGTTCCTGATAAAAAAATGATTTATCTTGGTTAAATCATCATGTTTTTTTGTTTTTTTTTGTTAGTTTGTCCGTGACATGTGGGCCTAACCTGTGGCTAAGAAACCATGACTCAGGGGCATCTAAGTTGTCAAAATCACCCGAGGATCACACCTGGCCTGAGCCACACCAACCCTTAACATGGTTGGATTTTTTGTCCTCGCAGGTTTCGAACCAGTGACTTTAACATCACGGAGTGCCTTAACAACACACTCTATCACCGACTGTACTACACCTCGGGGACAATCGTCATGTTTTATTGTTTGCAAATGAACCTCTGTTTGAAATGTTTGATGATCAAATTGAATAATACTACCCATAATGAAATTAAAATAGGTTGCATTGAACGATTGTTTTATTTAATGATGGATATGAGTTTTGTTTTGGGATCATTGTGCATGACCCTGTGGGATTTAAAGGAACATTGTTGGGGTTGATGTTATGAATCGTGGCTCATCCACTATAAGATTATTGGTGTATTCCTATAGCGATTATGATGTTGTTCATCATTTATGTTATTTAATGATAACATTGTTATAATGGTTACTGTGGTTAAATAATTCTGGGCATATCAAATAGTTTATTATGTAAAACAATTCGGAGGCCAGTGAACAATTTTGTTAAGGAAGGCATTTGTTTGGATTATTGTTTTGGAAACAAAATACCGTTTAAACTTCGAAATTTTGGACAGAGATATATTTTGATTGCATCAAAGGTAGCATTTTTTTATTTTATTTTTCACTTGAAAAGTATCCATAAAGTTTCCCTATCATTCTACCATTTTTCATTAATTACGCTCCCTCCACGATCCTGATTTCACTTATTTCATCCATGTTCTGTGATATAAATTTTAAAAGAGAAGTCTGTGTGGAAGCGAAAGAAAGATAACATAGCAAGGGTTGAGGACTAATATTCTTGATATTTTTATATACACAATTAATTGTTGAACAATATTTTTATATTGATTCCCTCCATGCTACCATTTTTCGCTAATTACACTCCCTCTGTATTTCCCATGAACCCTATCATTCCCTGTTCACATGACAAATAATGAATGATGTGTTATGGATGGATTTGTATGTATCTTGTGTTAATTTTGGAGCCAAATTTTGATTCATGTAAGCAGAGTTTCATGTATAGTTAATTAAGATCTTCATTACTAACAAACAATTGCTACAGGATGATCTTTTTCAGTGGAAGAAACAATGGTCAAAATAACAGAGGCAGGGGAAATTGGAATCGAGATCATAGGAGGCCTAGATTTTCTATCCATTTTGACGCTGAGCCGCAAGAATTGAACTAGTTGTTCCAAGTTGGGTTCTTTAATTGGGTTGGTCATGGGATACTGTACCCTCGACCAAAAATACCCCCTTTCAGCCTCCTCATAATATTCCTGGCATTCCCATTCCTGCACATGTGTCTTTGCAGCCCGAAGTCCCCACAAATGATGATTGTAAAGAAATTTTCCACCAACATGTCTCTCACCATCGTGGTTGGCCTATTGTGTCATTTCCTTTACCACCACCAATTAACCCCAATGTTCAAATTTCTCCAGTTGTTTCTCTAGTACAATCCTTGCACGCTAGCAAAAGATTGAAAATCGAGATTCCACAACCAATGCAAGACAAAGGAAAAACAACAACCTCCCCCTTTAGTCCATCCATTTACTCCTCCAAATCTATGTCCTCCCGCCTCCACCTCAAGGATGACTTCTCCCATGTGATTAGTGAAATACAACCTCAAAGGTCTAACCAACCAAAGGCCACTCAAGAGAAGTCAGTTGCGAACAACAATGAGAAGAGAAAGTATGCCTCGCAAAGCAGCAAATATGGGTTCTAAATTCTTATTTTTATGTTTTTCAGTGATGAGGATGGTGTTTAATGGTTTTCAGCATATTTTGGACAACAAGCCTTATTTTTGGATATTTTGTGGATAATTTGGATATATATTCTTTTTTTTGGATATGATATAAATTATTGTTGATATTTAAATATCTAGTTTACAAATCCATGAGAGTTACAAGGGTGTCATATGGTTTAAATAATTATCTTTTGTGCTTTATATTTTATAATTAAGAAAGGAGAATTGATGGGAATCATAAGGGGTCCCACCTATTTTAGTTATTATTAATTAAGACCCTTAATTATATATTATTATTATTTTCTCCTAAACTAATTTTTTAAGCTAATTTGACTTAACTAACTAAAAGTAGTTGAACTACTTCAACTAATTGAAAAAAGAATAAAATCCCAATCGAATGAAGAGACAGGGGGGAATAGAAGGATAAAAACAAGACTAAGGTTTGTTCTTTAGTTACATGAGATAGTTTTAGTTTTCATTCATTTCTGAGTTTATTCGAAAGCCTAATTCTCTTGTTGACAACAGGGTATTTTTGTAGATAGCAAGGTTCAAGACTGAACCATACTTTTCGGCCACTTGTTTTAGAGGTCTTGATTCATCCTTGATAGTCTGTGTATTCTTGTCTATTTGTGAATTAATTTTCATGGCTGATAAAGGATATCTTGCAAATTCAAAATGGCAGCAGTTTGTGGCACGCTGATCCAAATTATTAATTTCAGTTTTACTTTACTGTCAGAGTCTTTTTGTATGATGTTCATCGAGGATCTCTAAATTAAACTTTGGTCCATACCCTCACGGGGGTTTGTAAAGAGAAAAACACTTTTGGTATCTTAGAATGAAATAAAATTAGATTGATACTCTGTCTCATACATGTGTTTTCATGACTTGGTTACTTTTTCCCTTTTGGTCTCCATGTTCACTTTAGTGTAAAATCTATATACATTTCAACAACTTTGTATAAACTTTATTTCAGATTGCAACATATATAAATTATAAAATCAACCTTAATCCTTGTAATTGATACTCACAAATTGAGCGAATGTTTTTGAGGCTATAAATCTTGGGTGACATTCCCAACTATCTTGTCCTAGCCATGCAAGATTTGAAAATGATTGAGTAAGGTATTATGTACCTTTTCCTCGACATTTATTTGGCGACCATACTGGGGACGAAAAAAAAAACTCATTATCTTTATTTCCCTAGTTTCTTGTATTTTAATACTTTGTATTTTTGTATTTATTGTTTGTATGTTTTTTGTTTGTAAGCTTCTTTTTTTCTTTTTCCATGAATTTATCAAGTCTTATCTTGCATGATCATTTATAAATCTAATTTGAGCTCATTGTCAATGGTTAGTTGTCCTCTTTTCAAGGGTAACTTATGGGAATCTTCTTAGAACCATATTGTTGATTTCCTTAGATTTTGTCAATCTATTGGGATTTATTATATACATACTTTTGGAGATCTTTTTCCACTTTCCCTCCGTGGTAAAGCAGGAGACTGGTCTAGATGTATAATATCTTGTCAAATTTTCATGTGAGAATCAATTTTTGTAAAGTTTCTTATCGACTTTCCCCCTCTGCCTATTTTTCATCACTTTGAATTTCTACCTAAAAGAATCCATGATCCTCCTTGATGTGACTTTTTCTATGGTCCTCATGAACAATTAACCTGTGGATTGTTCTTAAAGGATAAAAATGAAAATCACACAAATCCTTATCTCTTCATGACGAGTCTACAGGAGGACAATCATGCATCTCATAGTGCCATATTCACAGAGGATTATAAGGATTGCTGTCCTAATATACCTACTAATCCTACTTTTGACAATGCTTTATTTGATTCCTTCCCCTTTAATTATGAAAATTTTGAAATATATCCCACTCAAGATCAACTTGTGTCTAATGAACTACTCCTCATGGATGAATCCGACATGGAGGATTATATTGATTTGAATATCAATATCCCTCATATTTCTCGTGACTATTCTGAGGAAGATGAAAGAGGGAATTCAAGTGGCCATATAGATTCATATGTTGACTCTTCTTCTTAAAATTCCCATAAGAATAATCAAGATTTTACATTGCATAATTCCTTCACAAACCCATTGTTTCAGTTCAAAGAGGTTGAGGAATTCAATGACGATATTCATATCTCCCTTGCATGCATGATTTCTTTTGATGATAATAAATTTAAAGGGATTCCTATGCATTTGAATCCTTTATTTTCTCCCTCTGTTGATGGTAGTTCTTTTCCTGATCGGGAGATCATAAATGATGACCTTATAATGCTCAAAGAGCCCATTAATTCCATCCTCTTCATGAAAAATTCTAACCATCATTATAATGTTATTGATCATGTGCATGTTTCCAATATCAAGCTGAAATCACATCTTGTTGGTTGCCAGGTCTTGCAAGATGGTAATCATTTTTTCTGGATCTTGATAGGCCCACTACCCTTGCTACATGCACTTGTTGGTTGGAAGGGTGATAAACACTCTTTATGCATCATATTTCAATTCATTAATCATCCATCCAAAATAGATGATGCATTTCTCTATGCAAAATGCCATCCTACCTGACTCCAAGAATGTTTTCCCTTTCTTTTATACATAAATAATAAATTGAGTTTTTAGTTTATTTAGTTTCATGTTTCATTTTTTTCTGTTCTATTTAGATTGTTTTCCTACAGTAAAAACGATTCCCACTTGAAACATTATGTGGAACCAACTTGATTGATAAACGCCATGTGGAAATCACTGATGTATATAGATTTCTGTTTCATTGTTTTATTTTGCTTGT